>SMGU01004989.1:0-16654 GCA_004348175.1 Puccinia novopanici
GAACCTCCATGAAGGTGGCTCTACTGTATCCCAGTTGTATCCCAGTTTCTATCTCTTCTGTATCCCTCCCTTATCCTTGGTGTATATACTCCCCTATCTCCATCCTTTCAATTGAAGAAATGAAGGAAACAAACAACCATGTATAAATTCATGTAAGGCCAAACCTATGAAATTATTTGTCTGAAAGATGGTCATTTATCAGATAAGCTATCAGAAAGTGAATTATATCATGAATCTTTTAGAATCAGGCACCTATTCCTGATTTCCTATGATTCAATTCTGATGTTCAAACTATAAGGAAATTCCAAGCAAAACCATGATGAATCACTATTATATCAGTTGATGAATTGGCTAAACTGTCTGGAAATATATGTAAAAATCTATTGATAATTAAAAAAAAGAGCCAAAAAGGTGGCCCCACTCAAGCTGACACCTTGAATTCCTTCAAAACCAATTAGCAAATCAATCTACAACAGAGATTGGTTAATTGTTACAAAATTTCTGAAGCATCATTCAATGGAGTGTATTTTGCTGACAACTTAAGGTGTGGTTGTGATAATAGAGATTGGGGTTTCTTCTATTCCTAGGATATTGCAATTTTGATTTACAAGCATGGAAAAAATTAAAAACTATAATGAAATGAAGAATAGAAATGGAAATTCATTTTTCAAATACGACCATCAGAAATTTCAATGAGGCAAGACTTGTATCATAGATCCATATTTGATTGAAACTATTTTGAAAGTCTTCCCTTTCAATGGAAATTCATGTAAAAAAGTCACTGCAGCAGATCAGGGAGGGAATTATGGACTCAGAAAACCAATCCTTTTGAAAATATTTGATGTGGGAAAAAAGGTATATGCCACAACATTCCCAATTAAATTTTTATACACAGGCTCTCTTTGAAAATCCTGGAAAAAGAAAAGATAATTTAAATAGATCTATGTGTTGCAAAATAATAAAATGATGGATGGTTTTTTTAGTTGTGTCTTAGAAAAATGTTTTCTTTTTTAAATTTGAAATTTCTTTATAATTTAAATATTCCTGCATAAATTTGCTTTTGAAAATCACCACAAATCCTCAAAACACTTATAATTTTTCTGGGAGTGATCTTACAAATTCAGGTAAATTTTGCACCCATTTGGAAGGGAAATTTTTCAAGTGTTGTATATCACCATGGTAGTTTTATTTCAGTCACAGGTAATTTGATTTAATTGTTTTGGAATTGGATCCCACATTCCCAAGGTCCCCAATACATCACCATCTGGAACATCCAACAAATTAAACATGGCCGTTGTAAGACTTTTCACTCATTTTTGTTTGTGAATTCTCATCTGAAATCAGCTCTATACTTTTACTTTGACAGCCCCTGTCCAACCCAAGCATGGCTCCACAGCTTTCACCCACTCCCAACACACCCAGGTTTAACCCATTATGAATCTTTCTGATGTCACTGAAGTCAAACATTATAGCTCAATAACATTATTGAATTCTAAAGATGATCTTCCAATGTACCTTTTTCACAGGCAAACTTCATTATATCCTGATCATCCAATAAATAAATGTGAATCTACCATGTGATAGTTTTATCTCAAACACATTTATACATAGCTCTGTGCAAGAACCCACTGAAAAATATCACATTGTTTTTTTGTTCAAGATACAATAAATAAAGAATTCCTAGCTCTGGTTCACTTTTTACTGAAATATTTCCATGCTTCACCTATTTTGGTGATTGGTTTGGTTAATTTGTCTGAAAACTTCTGATAAGAAGGTGGAAGATTTGATCTGCTCTCTGGGAGATAGCCTCTTGGTGTACACATGGGTTCAAGATTGAACCTTCCCAGTGGAAAGTAGCCTTGCATCCTGAGTTGGTAAGCACCTGGGAAAAAAAAAAAGATAGGTATCTTTCAAGAAAAATATACCTGCCTATGAAGAGCTTTTCCTGTGTTGGGTACAAGAAAGCTTTCTGCATGTTTAAAAGGCCGGATTTGGGATAGTATTGAAAGTGGATGACATGAGAAATTATAATTCAGCCTCAAGGAACCCATATGATAGATTTCATCTTCTGGAAAAGAGAGTTAATCCTTTTTGCTCCAAGTAAGAATAATGATAATAATCATATCAACCGAATCAGCCTGAACCTAAAGTTTCCTGGTATCCTTGATTCATTTTATAATAAGTATGTACATCCAGGTTCCACAGTTATTTGGATTAAGACAAAAAATACAATTTCAATTCCTTGGTTTTGAGTTTTTCATGACTTGAGTTATCAGGAAAGCTAGTATATTGAAACAGGGATAGGGAGGAACCACTGAAAATTAAATTATTGATTATTTATTTTCTTTTCCCTAATATTATATCTTGTGTCATATCATGATTTTTTTTTTGATTAATTGATTCTTTTTCCATTCATAATTTTGTTTCCCATGTTTTTTGGATTTCTCCATTAATTTTTTTACAAAGTTGATTTTTCCATTTTATTTAACTCTTAGCTTCAAGCTGCCTCCCATTTACATTTAATCCAAAAATCTTTTCTACTTTACTTTAGTTTTTTCCCTTCTATTATCATATTTAAGCCTTTATGTATGAATTATTGTTTACATTACCCTCTGGATATTAATTTAAATAATCTCATTTAATCCTATGATAATCATTGCAATTTCAATGTTTCTTAAGATTCTGTCTCCCACTATATATAAAGCCATTTTGATTTGATTTAAAATGTTTATCATGTGTCTCTTGCATTTATATGGTATAATACTTTATTTCTCTTAATTTGTTTGTAAAACTTGAAGTCTTTTGACTTTCCAACTGATAAGGGAAGATTAATTATCTTTTTGTAGGTGGGGGATTTTAATTTACCCATGGAAATAATAACAAATTAATTAGATGAATGAAATAAACTCTCAATTTGAATTAATTACTTGAAAACATGGAGTAAAGTGTATGGTAAGAGGAAATTAGGACTTCCTTATTTCAATTTTGGATGGGGGACAGATAATTAAAATTGACAATCAAATTTCTAAAAATATGATTGCAACAGAAACCCTATATAGAAACTAAAAAACAAGACATGAGCACAGATAATGAGACCTAATGGACCATGGAAGTAATTACTGATGAATTGTTGGGTTTGATAGAAAATACATATAAATCAGATTACTCAAAGGACAATGAAATAAATAAGCAAGTCAGAAGATAATTCATTTGATGAAAAATATAATGAGCTATTTGGGATATCTTTGATCTTTGCACAAGGTTCTGTTGCCAACATGTTCTTCTGAAGCATCTTTTAATTTTAGAACAACATTCCCTAATTTTTTATTTATTTGGAAGGAGGAACCAAAATCACTACATTTATCAGTAGTATGGAGAGGTGGAGGAGGAGGATTGGTCTTGTTCTCAAATTGAGAGGTTTTCCAGAGGACTTTGAAATTGCCATTGGCATGAGAAAAGTCAATGATGGAATGGTGTCTGGTAAACACCAGACCATGACCAGTGTTGTTGGAAGGGGGAGGAATAGGAGATCCAGAGTGTTTGTAAATGTCGGAAAAGATACCATAGGTCCAAGGTTTAAGATCCTCTTTATCTTGATTTATCTTGTTATGAAAATCATTGAAAGTTACCATCACGTTGCAAGCAAAATTATGCTCATTTTTAAATCTCCATCACAAATGCTGATCAGAGGAGGGAATGGCATAATCCATTGCAGCTTTTTGGTTGCCTTGCCAAGCCATTTCAAAGAGAGAGTGAATCTGTTCAGCAATTAAATCATTGTGGGATTTGAGTCTGTCCCACAACAGATTTTCCCAAATAATCTCTTCTTCAGAAAGGTCAGGGTGGTAGGCATAAATACCTGAAACAGAAACACCAAATGAGCATCAGGAAGGAGGGTATGAAAGCAAAATGAGATTTGCTTACCTCCTGATTTTCCAGTGTCAGAGCCTTGACACAGTCTTATACCTCTCATAGAACCACCCAGAAGGTTAATGTTAGGTTTGTTGTCCATGCGGTTCAAGGCCATCTGGTACAGGTCAGATATGATCTCTAAGGCTGACAGTCTTGAGCTGGCTGAAAGGCTCAACTTTATCCTTTCATCCTTGGGATGAAAAGAAGCTATTTTAGGTTCACAAAATAGTCAAACCCAACCTTCACCTTTGACAAGTTTGGATTGATTCAGGTATTTTGTTTCTTTACTTATACATGTTAAATTCAAATAGTGCGGAGCTTTTTTAGTCAGACAGTAACTGATAGTAATAATAATTTCAGTGGATTACTGAGTTAAAAATTTACACAAAGATTTCATAGAATTAACAAAAGTGCTAGCCATGGTGCAATAAAAATCAACTTTGCTGATCTGATCCTAGCTAAACTGGGAAGCATGCAACCAAGTAAATATTAGAAGAAATCAATTGACTTAATATTCACCCAACATATTGTGTTTTTATGTTCAGGAAGTTAATCAAAACCAATTATTACTACTATAAGTGAGGTTCTGTCTAGATTTATTAGTATAAAATCAATACACCAGAGGCACTGTCATCAACATTGATCCTTATGAGGCACATAAATTTCAAAAAAAAAAAAAAAAAAAATATAGCATGCATCATTCTCAGATTCTAATGAATTAGGATGGAAGCCAAGATAGACCAATGCTGAATGCAATTGGTGGCAATCAGCAAATGGAAGCCTTTGGTTGAAACGATTAGTATGAGTAGGGTGGAAAAGGTGATGCAAAGACGATTGGAGCATGTTGTTGGTGAGATTTGCGAGCACTTCTCATGTCCTTGTGTTGATTTGCCTGCTGTGCATGTGGTCATCTATTGCTTCAAGTGATAAGGAGATTCCATAGTTGATCCTGTTTGTTTGAGATCAAGAAAACAAAATGTTAACATATGAAGCAAAAGTGCAAAAGGGAGACCAACGCACAAAATCAATTGAATGCTTGAATGATCCATCCTCGCATGCGACATGGTTCTTGATGTGTGGATTAAAAGGAACAATGAAACAATAGAACGACCTGATTTTGAGTTGGACCAAGGGGTTACAAAGAATAATTAGCATTAAAACATTGACCACTTCATGAATCAATGCAGGAAAACAAAGACTTACTGAGAACGATTGGTCCAGTCTTTTATGCTTGGCAAAGAATGATTCCATTGATACAAATCGATCGAGTAGTCGATATAATTGTCAATTTTTAAACAGCCAAACGACTCATGCACATACCTGGGATTGCCTGTGAGGAATATGGCCAAGTACTTCCTGAAAAAACGACCGGCTGATTTGTTCAAGATGAACCAAGCGAATGCGATTGTGTTGCTGAGATAAATTCCATCCTAGAGCATTTGAATCAGTATAAAAATTGGACAATCAAGGCATAGACTTACTGGAGTTCACACCTAGTACAACGAGCCGAAATGACGAATCCTTTATCGATTGAGCCAGAAATAAAAGGCTGTGGGAAGCAAATGAAAAGGGGACATCGCAAGGATTATGTAAGCATTTACAGCCCAGTTAAATCACCAGACTGTGATCTCGGTGCTACTAACACCAAGCATTCATTAAAAATGATTTAACATGTGATTATCCATGCTGTGTCTCATGAACCAAGACATGAGACACAGCCACACATCATGCTTTTATACAAAACTTGTATAAAACATGAAAACCGAGCATTCAAAAAACTAAATTGAGGGTCTGTAGCTTGACCTTTACTGATCACAGACATGTTGAAGGATTGATGAAGAACTAGAACAATTGGATAACTGGAATACAATTCATAACACAGCTGAGAGAGCACAAGTCACTCATGTCAAAAATGTGTATGATTCAATTGAATCACAAAAGGGTCATCCAATAAATCATGGCCACAAGATTAAATTGAGAAGCTTCATCAGAATACATGACAACACTGAAGACACAACTTGACAAAACATGTATTGATACAATATTGGACTCACCTGACTTGAATTGGAGGCCTGTTAATAACCTCAAAAGTGTTATACAATTTCCTCATGAAAGAAGAATATAATTTCATGAAAACAGGTCAGAAATTATCATGCAAATATTGCGGAATATGAAATTTTGATATAATTCACGCTGGAGAATTTTTTTAGAGAAGAATAACAGTAAGTCAATACTATAATCTCATGATTAGAATCAATCTATGAGTATCTAGTATATTCCAAGAAGGATGAAAATCCTAATTGAACGACACCATTGTGGATTCTCATGTTGTAAAGGGAGCCCTTCTAATGGATTGAAAAATAGTCAAAAGGTATGATTGTTCAGAAACTTCATACAGAAATTGGAAAGATAAGTTTTGCATGAGGAAAAGATGTGAAGTGGGTGGGTGATCAATGATTAAGTGGTATTATTAAGGAATGGTTTCACATGCACATCCAAAAATTCTGAAACATTCTAATTGGACGCTTGTAAACAGAAATTATTAATATTTATTAGTAAAATCCCTCATGGTTGGCTAATTATTGCACTGAATTACTTGTTTGATATGACTGAAATGATGAGACCAATGAATGTGGTGGAAATATCATTGATAAATCTGTTTTCTAGTGGCCAACATATAGTTAATGTGATGGACAACTACAAACCTCAAGTGAGTATGATAATATAAAAAATGAAAACCGTGGCTGGATTGAAATATTCCACATGAAATTGAAGAAGATGTTTCAGATCATTAACCAGTCATGATTTAAGCCCGCCGGGCTTAATCATGATCTGTAAGGTTGAGAATTAGTGATTGTGCCTGAGCAGGGAAGGTGGGAGAGTGAAATGCAAGGGAAATATAGAAAAAAGATAAATACATAAATGAATCATGCATCACCCACATGTCTTTCACTGAAATGGGGAAAGGAATGAGAAGGAGCGGTATATCATGAGGATAATCCAATTTTGAATCTGCTAATCCTCAATTTCACAAACAGATTTCTCTTGAAGTTTGTACATTTCATATAGTTCTATTAAGCCCGGCGGGCTTAAAATTGTGATAGATGCAGAGAATTTGAGCTTCAGGTAAGGAACATTTGGGATTTGAATTTGTGAGCAGGTAAAATAAAAACATTGTAATGGAGGGAAGCAATGGTTGATGGATGGTTAACTCATCTTGGATTTAAATGATGTGAGAGTCACAATGAAAGACAGGAGAACACAGGAATAGATGGACAGATATTAAGCATGCCAGGCTTAAAGTAACCTTATCTACGCACTGTGGCTATTCTCTGATGAGATTGCCCTCATGAAAAACAAAAATTAAGCCTGATGGGATTAATTTTGGTGAGCAACTTGTACCTGACAAAAAATGAGGAGGATTTGATGGCTTGAGTTGGGTTATTCAAATTCCATGCTTGTACTGGAGGGCAGAATATTGTATTTTTCACTAATCCCGCCGGGATTAATTCTTTTCTCATAAGCTGAGAGAGGTGAAGATGTAGAATACAATTACAGGCCATTCAACAAGGAATCAAGTTTAAAGAAATAGAACCAATATTGAAGAAGAGGACTAATTGTAATTTGAAAAGAGTTGCTTGTCCTGGTAGTAGAGTTTATATAATCATGAGAAATACAAGTAGCAAGATTGTAATGAGTAAGAATAATAAAATTGGAAACATCATTGGGATGATTAATGACAGAGGACAGTATTTGACAGATTTAGCTACTAAGGTTGATCCAGATAGTTGCAGAAGTGGTGCCAGGGGAAGCAATATGGATTTTGTGGAAAGAGCACAAGATTTCAAGACAATCACTGAATGTGTATTTTTTATGGTCTCAAGCTGCAAAAAACATACCTCTGAAACCTGCAATAAAGAAGAGAATAAGAGGAAAGAAGTTGGTTTTGCTTTCAATCTTGCTGAGAGATTGTTGGTCATTGTCTTTTGGTTTCTTGCATGGATTGTTTGGCTTGCAAACTGCTGTTGACCGTCTCTTTTGAATGATCTTGCATGATTGTGTAGGACATCATCATCTCAATGATGGTTTTTTTTATCTCTTCCAGTGCATCCTTAACTGTAGGAGGAGGTTTGGATGGCACAAGTTTCTGGGAAGTTGTCTTCTTGGCTTTGGGTTTGTGAGTTATGATGTTGTTGCTAGGCATGAGCATTGCGTTATTAAGGCTTTCGACCCAGGAGAGGACAGTTACATGTTGGTTGAAGTATTTTGGATTGGATTGAACAATTGGTGCTATTCTGGTTTTGTCGGATGTGATGAGAATTGAGATGGCCACAACTCAGGCCCATTGTATGTTAGCTTGAGGAGGAGGGGGGTTGATAAGTGATCCTAGAACATGTAACAGGTTTGATTCAATGTGTATTGATCTTTGATGTAGTGGGAGAATAGGTTGTTTTGCAGAAACTTCATTTTCCACAAGGTCCAGCTTAATGACCTGGGGTTAACAAAAAAAAGTTTTGGGCTGAGTGAGAAAGGAACTGCTTGCCTTAATGTAGAATCAAGGTCTGGTTTCAGCTTGAAAGAAGAAGAAATAAAAGGAAAACAATACTGACTTGATTGAGCAATTTCCTTGGTCCAATCCTTGTAGTTGAAATCAATATTGTTATGGATGAACACAGTGGCAGGTGGACAGAAAAATTCAGGAGTTTCTAAATGAATCTTGAGGAGGTATTCAAGCAAGTGGCAGCTTTGATTCCACTTGGGCTTTAAGACTCAACCCTTACAAAAGGTGTTGGCCAATCCTGCAATAATCTGAGAAAGTTGTTTGCTGGTGATGATTGTGAAATTTTCTGTGGATATTTCTGGATTGAAATCAATGGATTGAGGTGGCTGGTCTTTGGATGAATCATGACTAGTATGGTTGGGGATGTTGGTTGATTGGTTTGGTGGAGGTGAGTCATGTTATGTCTCCTGGTTTTTGGTTTGGTTTCAATCTTCTTCATCCTTTTCAGAATCAGAAGGAACAGTAGAGAGAGGTGAAGAAGCAGGATGGTGAGAAGGAGAATATGAATTGTCTGGACTTTGTTGAATTTGTTGACACTTTCTGCTAGTTTGATTGAGTGGTGTGGGAAGATTATGGATTGGTCACATTGGCTAGACAAGCAGAGTTACTACAATTTTTTTGTTTGTGTGTGGGGTTGGATGCAGATGCCTGGGAGGTTTGGTGGTAGTTGGCTGTGTCACTGGTAGGATTGTTTCTGGCAACTGATTGTTTTTTAGACTTGTGAGAGGGGGAAGCAGCATCATTGTGTTGGGAACTGAGGGCAGGATGCATTTCCATCCCGTTGGTGTTTTGGTCACCATTTTGAGCTTCATTGCCATTATATTGGGAAGAATTGGAGTTTGATATTCAAGAAGTGATTGATTTGGGCTTGGTTCTGTTTTTCTATTTACTTTTAGGTATGCAGGCGTGGAGTAGAGGTGGAGGCAGGTGATGGTTGTGTTGGTTTTAGGCTTCACACTCAGTTAATCTTCCATTGAAAGTTCTTTGGTGTTCTGGTATTCTGGACATCATGAATGGGCATTCAGAGAGATGATTGAAAACCAACAGAAAGAAATATTACTCAACTTGGCAAATCTCCTCAATGTGTTTAATCATGGTATCACAATCTTTCTTTACAGACTTTGAGAGGCAAAATTTGCATGCCATGCTGGCCAAGTTGCGGCATTGTTGGAAATTGTTGAGGAACTCCCCTTCACCAATCCTGTTAATTTCAGAGTCAAGCAGTGTTTCACTGTAAACTCTGGTTGGTCCTGAAGATTGAGAATTCTGGGTGGAAATTGTTAGGTTTGCCTGGGTTAATTCAAAATTCATTTGGTAGGTGTTGGGATCTGGATGGAATTGAGATGAGTAAAAAATAGAAGTGAGTTTTGATGGGAGATAAGAATACAGTGGGAGGCCATTTTCACGGGCTAACCTGGAGGAGGGGTTGATTCATTATGAATAACAGATTGGGGTGGCTGATCAGCGGTGCATTCAACTTGTACAGGTTCAGGGTTCTGTTTGTTATGATTAAACATTTTTTTGTGAACTGGTTGAAGGATACTTGGAAAAAGATGATATTTGTACCAGGTCATGATGGATAATGGATTGATATTTACATGATGAAATAGGATGGACAGGAGGGGGGAACTTAAGGAAAATTTTTTGGAGAGCCGTCCTCTTATGGGCTCATCAGAAGCACCAAATTGATTCAATTTTTGGATAAAATCTCCCATATGGCCATAATCCCCCCTTGTATGTGGGATAGTGCAGATTGAAACATCATTATCCTGGCTAAGCAAACACAGGACAATGGGCTGGTGACCAAATGATTGGAGATAATGGGAAAGCCATGCACAAGGTCTGAGGAGTCAACCAACAAACCATGAGTAATTCACTTCAGTCAACACAGTTTGGAAAAATAAGTATTTTGCGTGTTTAAGCATGGTATTGCTCCATGATGTGATGTAGCTATAATTAGAAATGCTGAGCAAGTAACATGAGTTTTGAAGATCTATTCTCTTCACACATGACTATACATAAGGTACAAAGAATTGAGCTCTTAATGATTTGAAGTTATTTACATGTCTCAGCTCCATATGCTACCCATCTACCACCACATGTATATCAAAATCTTACTGTGAGTGGACAGAAGCCAACAGATGGGGAAAGTATATGGTCAACTTGGGAAGCTTCATATTAACTTGAGTGTGTGCCAGAACACAAATCTGTGATGAGATTCATGTTTCTGATTGCTGCATGGGTGTCACAGGGTTTTCAGAAGCAATAAATTGTGAAACTGAACATGTCATGATACAATGAAGGAGGAGTAAATTTAAGCCCGGCGGGCTTAATCCAGAAAAAAACAAAAATAAAACATGAGTGACAAGTGTAATTTATTGATCATTTGTAGAAACCCTTGTCTGCAGCCATCCAGTAACACATTCAAAATCAAATGGGAATAGTGATAATCAAGAGATGAGTTGGTAAAAAAAATCTTCCCATGGCAACTACTCAATAATTATTTCATTCTATGTGAGGAAGTTAGAATTGAGAGACAACAAAATACCGTCAGTCAAAGTTGAAGCCAATGCAAATTGAAAGAAAACTGCCCAAATTAGAAGTGTTTGCCATCTCCATTGATGTTGGGCTTTGATGGAATTCCTTTGCCTTTGAGCCGCCGGCTCTAGTTGGACTGGCGGGGGGAGAGGGGGTGTAATTCCATGGTCTGATTGGAGGTCTTAAAGTTGAATAACTGGAATCAGAGGCAGAATTCAACCAAAAAACATGATCAAAAAAAAAAACTGATCAAGACCCAATTCCTCCCTTCTTGCAACCCAAATCTCTTGTATTTGTGGCACCTGAGTTAATGGGATCCCCTTGGATTCCGCCTGCTCATTGGAATTGATCTGCAAGGCTTTGGCTTAAAGGCAATTTGTTACCTCCAACCAGCGCTTGTAAAGCTTGTGGTCAGTCCTGATTGAGGTGTAGTTTCTGTCACAAAGAAGGGTATTGTTTGCAGGCTCCCACAGTTTGATGTTTGCTCTGAAGCTGACCTCAGTTTGATAGAGCCATTCATAATTACGAGTGATTTCACTCTCCTTGCAAGTATATTTGAAGTTGGTGGAATCAGAGTTGACCCTCATTGGAAGAACTATGGTAAATAGGTGGGTATATAGAGTTTGGGGGAGGAACCAGAAAGGTGCAATTGTAATGTAATGATATGATTTTCACTTTGGATTGGGGACTTTGTGGATTGTCGTGGAGATCAATTTCCAGAAGCAGATCTATTTATAGCTGTGAAATCAGGGTACACTTTGGTTGGCATTTGTCTTGAATTCAATTGATGTAACCCAGATAGCAAGGCTTATTTGGTTATCAATATGTATCACACGATTGATTGGTGATGAAAATAAGTCACCACATATCGAAATAATGCCATTCAGTTTCCTGCTTAGTGCCACAACTTTGGGTGAATGCCAGCAGCTCTCTGCATGATATCAAGCAATATACTGTCTGCACACAAATGAATATATCCCACAGTCCAAACTGCAGGATGTGAAGAGAAGGATGTTGGGTGCCGCAAGGTTTCAGCAGGCATTGAAGATATTTGCAGTGGGTTGCTATGTTTTGGTGCTTGATCTTTGTGTCCAGCCACTATGATGTTCAGTCCAACATCATGCAGGGAAGTTGAATTTAAGTGAGATATGGGATTTACACTGTTTGTATCACACTTGTATCTCCAGTTGATCCATCACAGGTAGTGAGGATACGTCGGAGATAGGGCTTGGTTAGAGCTGCTTTCAACAACCTATATCCTTATACTCTAAATTTTATCATATGCAGTTCAATCATTGTTTATAATTGATATAAAGGCCTCACATAAATAATTTGTGGGGATTAATTGAGCAATAAGGCAGTCAAACATTCCACATACAAATAATTATTCCCTCAATGATTTACTTTGATATTTGACTAGGGTGCAGGAATATACTATCCATTTCTGCACCTGTGTTGCAGAAATCCTCATCAGCTACTAAAATCTTCTTGTAAATAAACAACAACTGTTCAGGCATTAATATGGCCTAGAGAATGTCATACTTG
Organism: Puccinia novopanici; assembly: GCA_004348175.1. NCBI lineage: Eukaryota > Fungi > Basidiomycota > Pucciniomycetes > Pucciniales > Pucciniaceae > Puccinia > Puccinia novopanici. Next base: position 12,557 of record SMGU01004989.1, read on the forward strand.
TTGTGATCATACAAACTGATGGATCATCACTATAAATATGAGTGGTGATCTAGCAATTGTTGTTTGCTCAGAGTGAACATTTTCAAAGTCCTGCATTCGATTTCAATAGTAGATGCAATCAGGCATTGGAGATCATCATGCATTATGCCAGATAGATGTCCCCAAACAAGAACCTGTGTTGATCTCAATATCCTATACTTACTCAATTGAATCATGCTTGACTATATCTTGGCATTAAGCCCGCCGGGCTTAAGAGTTGAAATCAATTTGAGTCAGGTTTATTAAACCCGCCGGGCTTAACAAGTCAGCAAACAAATACTCAACTGACAATATAAGAGTTTGCATCCGAGTATTCTCACATGATTCCAACTTCCCAAAAATACATCAACTTACTTGATAACAGACTGAAGCATTTAAGACAAATGATCTCCAGGCTTCCCTGGCTTCATCATCTCCAGTTGTATTACACATCACATCTTTGTTAACACATTGTGATCAGCCAACCCTTCTCACTTAGCTGAAATATATCAAATATTGATACATGAATTTGGTCAAATGTCTGTCAGTTGTAATAAGATGTGAAAGTATTCTCACTTGCTACACAGTTCATCAGGAAGTGGGATTGATTACTGTAGTTGCAATGAAAAAATAAAACAGTTCCTTGACTGCTGTTTTGCAGAAGTTGCAAGAATGGTCACATGTAAGAAGAAGCCAGCCATTATTTAACTTTATTCAATCATCTGGTTTTCTCTTACCAATTGAAAAAATGTCAGTGTAACTTTCAACCATGACAATATTTTTGGCCAGTGTTTCATTCAATGGGATATTTCATAATCAGATCTAAATTTCTTAGTTTATGATGGTGCTGATCATTCTGAATTTTAATTTTAGCATGGAATTACACCTTACAAAACAAACTGAGAAATCAAATTCTGGAAGGATGCTCCCTTCCCCTAACATATTTCCATATGATTCAGGAGGTTATAATATCATGCACATTTCCACATATAAATTTATCATCTATGAAGCCAATAAGGGATGGAAATCCTGCAAGGTTTAAGGAACATCTCAATAAATTAATCAGACATGGCAGGCTTATTCATAAATCCCACTGTAATTTCAAGTACTTGAAATTTCTATGTGGATATGCAATGAACTCACACCATGTCCTCTAGCCACCTGATTTCTGATGAGGGAAATGATCAACAACATCACGTTATTCAGATAGAATTTGTATTCACTAATCATCATCCAGCCTATGCTCCTAATAACCCTCAAAAACATCATTCTCTGTTATTTCAGCATGATTCTGACTCAATGCAAGTGGATCAAAAATCCAGCACTAAACGCTCATTTCTCAAAATTTCTAAAATTCTGAGCCACAACCATATATATGGATCAAATTTGACCCAGGTCCATACCTCAAATATGGATTGTAAAAAAGCTATTGAAAAGTATCCTTATTCAAGAGAGAAGATAGACTTTGTGTGATAGAGTTATAATGATGAAAACTGAGGTAAAAATACAGCAGGCACAAATAATTCACTGTGACCTCTTTTGCAACATGGTTCATTCAGGACTGGTGTTTAATTAAAACATTCTTGGTGTAAATCTGGTGGGGCCTTCAAAGAGAAAAAGTTAGTCAAAAGTTGACTGGCTGCACATTGATGAAGAACACAACATACTCAACTCGCACCACTTGGCCCTGGAATTGGTGACATGCCCTGATCTCCCATACTTGCTTGCCTACCACCTTGACCCAAAACTGCTCCCCTGCAGCTCAACATTTCATTCAACTCCCTTTCCATTCCTTCCAAACCAATGGCTTCACGTCGTTTGAGGTGCTCTTTTTTGACGGTGGACAAACATTCAAGATATACTTGATTGTATGCATCAATGGGAAGTTTTCGTGGCAGTGATACTAGGTCAATTTTCAAGGGATTTTCCACAGTCATAGCATCCCCGTCAAGCATTCAGTGAATTGCCTTCATTGCGTTTGTTGTTTTGACCATGGTCAAGGAGATTTTGTCCAGCTTAGAACAGCATAGTTTGAATGCTACGCTCCTCCAAGTGCAAAGGACCCAATTTGGTTTACCCGGCGCTGGTTATCATCCCAATCAGAGACAGCTTCCTTGGTAAAGATAGCAGCCAAGGAATAATTGTGGTTCATTTGTTTAAGTGCTACATCTCGCCTGTTGCCTAAAATCTTCAACACAGTAGGGCACCACAACATATCAGTTAATTTTCATCTAAAAGAAAGAAAAATAAATCAATACCTTTTGTTTCATTAGGGTGATTGAAGTCTTCCTTGCCTTTTTGCCCTTTAACTGAATTGAATACTGCCCTTCAGCCACCCTCCTGGCCTTGCACCCATCAATCCAATATGTTTTCCGCACAGCCAGTTTCCCCCCACAAGTTTCCTGGCTGTCCTTTTTCCCATGAACGGTAATGCTTGATGATGATAGTTCTAAGAGTCAAGTTCCAAATAGATGAGGAGAAGGAGTTAGCCTCCCATTCAAATTTTATACACCTCAAGCCTGCAAATTGGATGTCCTTTTCACAAGCTTTTTTCACATTGAGTGATATGTAGAGCTCACTGTTGACCACATCAGGAGCTGAGAAAAATGGTGGTGGAGCCAAGGCCTTTTGAATTTGTGCAAGCTCATCACTTTCAAGCTGTTTGAAGTTTTTTTTGGGACTTCCTTATGCTTTGCTGAAAATTCCTCCAAATGCTTCATCTTTTGGGTGTAGTGTTTTTCAGTCCATTCATGCCAAGTAGCCCACTCTTCTGACATTGGTGCTTGCGGATAAATTTCAACAGTGCTAGGCATTCCCATCAGAAATCTTGCAAAGGCCCTAATTGATTGGCATATCCCAGATGATTGGTTAGGGAGTCCTTTTTCAAGAACCACACAGCGTAATTTTCAAATATTTCCCAGGGAGCTCTCATTAGCCCTTCTTCTTTTCTCTTGCTGAACCCTGATTTTGAGGGAAACTTCAGGATCATTGGGTTCACTTTTGGAATCTTCAAACACAGAAAACAAATTTTTCTTAGTTTCTCAAGTGCACTAGATTCTACATTATTTAACAGAAAGATACAAGATAACATACCATCATGATCAGACTTCCTTTCATTCACAACTTGTGTAACCCTTTCAAATTCTGATTCCTCCACATTATCCTCCTGATCTTGCAAGTTGGGCCCCCCAGGATTCCCACTTGTACCTTCTACAACATCCATTTGATCACTATCCATTTTTGGAGTCCACTTCATGAGTTAGAGTGCAGTGATTAATCAGCACATAAGTCACCCAGAAATAATTTTAGTGATATATAGAGAAACCCAACCTCTTGTACTCAAAATTCAGAGTAAAATCCAGCACCAAATGATTATCTAATTAGGTATTAAACCCTGTGGGCAGGATGAAGTGGTTTGAGATGATTGTGGTGCAAGATATGTTGTTTTCACATCCACCAGCTCCAGTAAAGTCTCCACATATATTTTCCAGGGAAATAAGTTTCTTGCCCCCTTATTCCAACCACCAACACGCATATTCAAGGAACACATGATTCAAAAACTTAACATTGATCAAGTCAACAAATATCTGCATCATAAAAACAAATTCATTTATGAGATCTTTTCCATTAATTCCATCCCCAAAAAAGAATTATTGGTGCCCTTTCCCAAGTTTTCACAAATGTGATGCAGAGAATTTCCAAATCTGCTATTCATTGTTTAATCTCCATGCCTGTTTGTAATCATCATCCAAATTCAGCTGGGTATTATTCATTCAAAATGGTCATAAGTATGACTGATCATATTTCCAAGGGATACCACATATATTGTCTTCCGGCTGATTCCAAAGGTCCCCTCCACATTCTCAATTATTGTGATATGACCCACTACCATTGAATGATGTACCGCCTTGGCTTTTTCCAACTTGTTTGCATGAAAAAATTGTGTGTTCAGCTGTTTGAGATCTTTGTATGGATTTTTTGGGAAATCCCCTGATCACAATGTTTCAAGGGGCCAAACCAGAATCCAAATAGTCTCATTGGAGTTTGACTTCAAAAAAAGGTGATCCTCCCAAAAACCCT
>SMGU01004993.1:0-11190 GCA_004348175.1 Puccinia novopanici
CACTAAAATAGCTCAGATCTTGGATGAGGTGATTATGCACAGCCACATACAGACTAAATTAGATCCGATCTGGGGTGGGTTGATGATGCACAGCCACATACAGACTAAATTAGATCAGATCTTGGAAAATCAACTAAATTAGATTGCATGCACCTGCATAACACTGCATGACACCGCATGGTATCTGCAAGAGTCATGTGATCAGACCAAACACACTAAACTAGATCAGATCTTGGAAAATCCACTAGTTTAGACTGCATGAGCCCGCATGCATCGTGCATGTCCATGTGATTGAGGGTATGGGGTGGTTGTCCTGTATGTAAATGTGGTTGTATGTGTATGGTGTATGTATTGTGTTGTTGTGTTGGTTGTGTAATGTACTGATGGTTGTGTAAGGAGTGTGATATGTAAATGATTGTGGTGATTGGTGATATGTACTGAAGGTGGCCAAGGAGGGTGTGTAACTTCTGATCCAAGGGGTTTGAGAGGTTGCCGTCCAAGGTGACCATAGGGTAAATTGAGCCGTAGAGTCCGTTTCTCCAATCAGATATGCTGATTTCTGGCCTGTAGTATGAGAAAAGAGAGAAAAATAGAGAAAGAAAAGAGAAAAATAATAAAAGAAATAATTTTTTTAATTTTCAACATTTAAGAGTACCACAGCGCAAAAAAAAAATCAAAAAATAAGAAAAAATTAGAAAAAAAAAAATCAGAAAAAAATACAAATAGGCTGTTTTTAAAGAAACCATAAAAAAAAAGTGGAGTTTTTTCCTGTTGCCGGATGTTTTTTTCTTTCTCTCAGTTTAAGCAGTGTTTTGTGTGCAATACAATGTGTTTTGAACAATTTCAAGAGAAACCAAAATGCCATGACCTGGAATATCCTGTGTCACGTCACAAATATCCCGCACAGGATATGTAAGTTTGTTTGAAGTTAATCTTTCCGTTTTCCTATAAAACCGGACATACACAAAAAAAAATGCAACCCGTTTTTTCTTTGTCTGTTTTTTTCCCTTTTCTTTTCCTTTATATATGAAAACATTATACATTGTCTCATTGTGATTGTGTGACTGAGAGTGTGTGGCATCAAGTTATTTTACCTCAATGTCAAGACCAGGTGGGCTGAATTGCTTGGCCGAGTGAATATTGTAGGGGGAGCATATTGAGCGTAAGATCCTTTGGTTTCCAACCACGGATGTTAGACACGACTACTTGAGTGACTAACGACAACAAGGACTGAGCTAACCTTTGGTTTCCAACCACGGATGTTAGACACGACTACTTGAGTGACTAACAACGACAAGGACTGAGCTAACCTGAAACATCAAAAAGAAAAAGGATGAGAAGGAAATAGCGAGGAGAATGTGAGATGAACAGAAAAAGAAACTAAACCTGATGGCGACACGAGACAAGCAGAGATGATGAGTGAGACAGAAAGGGCGAAGTGAAATGAGAAAATCAGATGAGAAAAGAAAGGAACAACAAGGTGTGACTATCTTAAACTATATACATCTGGATTTTCCCGATTAGGTTTCAACCTTGTCCATCTCACTATTCCGCCTTGTGATGCGCGCCACAGCGGTTTGGAAATGATTCCCCGGACTGCAAGTTCAACAGAGCAGCTGCAAGTAGGTAGTATGCACTTTATGAAGAGGGGATATCCTTATTGCGCCTCATTCACCGCGCTCTCGTCTTCTCGGTCACCCAAGCTCGGATGTCATCCATCACAATATTTGTGTTTACCCCTTGAGGTGGTGTGCTCTTTAAAAGAAATCCAGCAACTAAGAGTATTTTATTTCACGTTAGGACAGTAAATAATATAGAACAAGAGAGTAATCCTAAGTGATAAGAAATTTAGTGTACCTAAGAGCAGTACAGGTGCTGGTTAATATATATAGAGAGAAGGAGATTTCAAAACTCTAGTATTCGTTCTAGACTGCTCCAGGCAGTATAGTGAGACTCGAATAACTAGTGTAAGCTACATCCGAATGATCATGTCAGATTGTGTTTCTCCTATTCACATAGTGTGCTCTCTTACTTGTTATAGAGAAGGATCGCTTCTTCTAGTTTAATATTGACTGAGCGTCTTGTGCGCTGTCTTTTCTGATTAGTTTGATGTTTATATTAGTTTTTGTTGCTTCAGTCATTATTCAGATAGTTCTGTCATGCTCACCGAGGTCAAGCAAGAATTCCTTGCCTTCGTGTGGCTTGTTTTGAATCTTTGAAGTGGTTTTGCTTGTAGCTTCACTGTATATTAGATTGATACTAATTAGTTATTATTATCTTCATTGCTCCTTTGACTTATTTTGCTTACCTTGATTCTTTCAGGTAGCTGTTAATTGATTGTGCGGAGTTCTTCCGAAGTTCTGATTCGATGCGATTGGGTTCTGGTTGAGATTCTGTTACAAGACAGAAGACTTTATTAGTTATCTGTAACCCTCGCTTGCTACAAAGTCAGCATGCAGAATTCGGCTTACCAATTCTTGCTGCTAGGCTTTGGCTATTTGGCTCATGATGACGCAGCTCAGCTGAGCTTGCGATTCTGGCCTGAGTGCTTGTCTTGTGGATAGACAGCTCATCTGAGCATGTATTTCTACACTCTTACGGCTGTTTGGCGGGAGGGGCCGCGGTATTGGCCATAGATATGAGTGCTTTTTGTTGAGTTTCGCACAACTTGTCGGGAGCAAGTTCGTTCGCGCAAGTCGCACATCCCACGCCAAGTAAGCAAGCGTGCAACGTCTCTTGAGTCATGTTTATGTAACTTACCTTCCATATACCGCCTAAACAGGCGATGAGCACATGGAAGAGGAATTCCTACGCAAGCTCTTACGCGATATTGAACACACCACCGAAGGAGACAATGTGAACCTACCAGGATCCGTGTGACCTGAAGCTAGCACATCTATACAGGTGAGTAGCCATTGCTACACTATAAATACTGCCTAGCAAATAAGCTAAATCAGACAACACACTTGAAATCCCTCGTCCAGCAGAATCACCAACAAGCTCACACTCAATCCTAACCATCCCCTTCCTATTCACCATTCTTCACCTCGCTTGTATTTCCCAATCACCAACCTCACCTCAATCCTAACTACAATCTTCACTACTCCTCATTCTACACTTTCTCCTTACCTTCTTCCTTGTGATCTCATTTCCTTGATCAAATTCCGTCTCTCTTCTTTTCCAAATTCCTCATCGACTCCAATTCTCCTCTGAAAATCAGCCCTTGTGCCACACCTACACTACCGTATTTCCCTAATCTTTCTTTGCCTTATTGTGTATCGCTGCTTTGTCTTAGTCCATTGGAACCTCACAGATTTACAATCTCGACCAAATTCCTCACTCAACGAGACAAAGCAGCAACACACAAATGGCAAACTCCAACAACTCCCTCAGCGAAGAACTGGGCGGACTCCCTAAGCTCACTGGCGTATCCAACTTCCCGTTATGGTGTCAAAGGATGGAGAACTTTCTCAAACATAAAGACCTATGGACCACCTGCAACAACAACCCCGGCGCGAATCCTGCTAGCAACATTGCCAAGAAGCTGGAAGACGCAGCCTTCATCATCAGTTCCAAGTTGGACGAAAAGGTGTATGCTAGCCTGGTCCCATATGCCATAAGCTTGGACGGGTACGCAATATGGAATAAGATCCTCAATGCCTACGCGAAATCCACGGCCTCTGCCCTTCAACGCGCTATCACCAGATGGGAATTGATACGTTACAATGGTAGCTTGGCTGAATTCGTGGATGACATACAGAAGTCCATTTCAATCAACGCGTCTATTGGCTACGAGCAAAACAATGCGGCGGTCTGTGGATCAATCATCGGGAAGCTAGCTGGGAAACGGGACGTACTAGTCGATTCCTTCATCACCAACCAAGAGCTTATGAGTGACCCCGAGGCACTCCTAATGAAACTCAGGGAGCTAGCTGATTACAAGATCGACACTAAACACAAGCCGCAGCACGTTGAGAGAACAGCGTCCGCTTTGTATGGAAGCTCGAAAGGCCGCACGCGACCACTTCCTGGATGCAGGAACGGAAGACACAACCCGGATGCACCGCACCCGGAGGAACGGTGCTGGGCCCTTCATCCCGAGCAATGACCGCTCCGTTACCCGCGCAAACCTAAACCAGCTGCCAACCTTCATGAGACGCGACAAGCGGAAAAGGAGGAGGAATCACCGTTTGCCAAACCAGCATTTGCGTCTTACACGGTGGCAGAGGATTCCTCACCGAAACGACGGACATCACCACGGTTCTCGACTCGGGAGCTTCCCACCATATGTTCGGCAATACAGATTTCTTCATCAACTCATCACCCGTGCACATCATGATTGGGACTGGCAAATTGTCGTCGGACCTTAGAGCTATTCGACAAGGCACGGCGGTTGTCCTTCAGAGCAACGGGGTTCCATTGGAGTTGGAGGAGGCGCTATACGTCCCGGTATCACTCGCAACTTAATATCTATGTGTCGACTCACCAAGAACACTATGACAGCGACCACTCAGGGAAAATAGCAAACAATCACGTTCAATGACAAAATCACATTCACTCAACCTTGAAGAACTTTGTCATGGAAATCGATCACCCAGTAGGACCAGTCGAGCCCTTGTCATGTCCTTCATGACACGAACCGACCTCGAGCCAAAAGACAGCTTTGAACTTTGGCACAACAGAATGGGGCACGCCAGTATTGCCAGGCTCAGGACCAGTCTCCCGGACTTAGATTTCAGGAGCCGAACTTGTGAGACCTGCATGGCAGGGAAGATACCTAGACTACTGTTCAAATCGCACTTTGACGCAACTGATCACCCTCTTCAAGTGGTTCACGCTGACCTAGTCGGACCAGTAAACCCGTCGACCAACTTGGGCGCCAGATACTTTCTCACCTTGGTTGATCAGCACACAGGGTACATTTCGACAACATTGCTCAAGATGAAATCAGACGCGGCAGATGCATTCCTCTCGTTCAAAACCTTCTTCGAAAAACAAACGGGACACAACATAAAGAAACTGATCAGTGATGGAGGTGGAGAATTCTGCAACGGATACCTGTCGGAAGTACTCCAATCTCAAGGGATACAGCACAACATATCACCACCCTACACACCGCAGCACAACGGATAGCCAAACGAGCGAACCAAACTATCATCAACATGACGAGATGCATGTTGCTCCGCTCCAACCTCGCGAAAGAATGGTGGGGAGAGGCGGTGCGCACCGCCACGGCGACCACCAACTGCTTACCATCCATCAGCAAAAGCAAGACCAGCCTGGTCAAGCTAATGTTCGGTAAGAAACCAAACATGGCGTTCTTCAAGACTTTCGGCTGCAGATGTTGGGTAATTCGCCCGAATCAGATCCGGACCAGTAAGTGGGATCCCATATCCTGGGATGGAGTGTTCCTAGGGTACACCAATGACTACTCTGCCTATCAAGTCCTCCAAATAGAGGATAAGCGCGTAATTGAATCCCGGCACGTGCATTTTGATGAGAAAGTCTTTCCCCAGCAAAAAGCTATCAACGTCAGCCACAGCATTCACCCTCTTGGACCACTTCCAGATTTTTCAGCTGCAGCAGCGCTTCCTTTCAGTGAACAGATGGAACATGAAACACCAGAACCAGTTCCCAATACCGACTCGCCTCACACGCCTTCAGACAACGAACCGTCATCCGATTCATCATCAGAAACGTTTGAAGACAGCTTTGACGCCGAAGATGTACCTCCTGCGCCTGTCCAACGACGCATAGTCATCCCCAAATACCGAACGTTGTTAAACAGCAATATTTCTTCCTCCAACATGCTATCACACTTGCGGCGAGCTCAGGCCAATCTTGCGGTGGAGCGAGAACCCAGAAGCCACCAACAAGCTGTGAATGGGCAGAAAAGGAGCAGTGGCTACAGGCTGAGCAAAGAGAACTCGCCGCCACAACGTCTGGACCGAGATCCCACGATCACCTGGCATGTCAGTCATCCCGTCTACCTGGGCGTATAAGAAGAAGCTCGGGCCAGAAAACCAAGTCATCGAGTACAAAGCTCGCATCTGCGCGCAGGGCTTTTGCCAGACGCATGGCTTGAATTTCAACCTCAAGTATGCTCCCACCGGCCGCCCGACAACCCTACGCGCCCTCTTGTCATTCGCGGCAGTCAAAAACCTGCCCATCCATCAACTGGACGTCAAATCAGCTTTTCTCACTTGCAACTTGGAGGAAGAGGTCATCATGTGTCCACCCCCTGGATACGGCAACCCCTCGATAACTGTGCTCCAGCTCAAGAAAGCAATATATGGTCTACGGCAATCATCGCTTGCCTGGTACAAGCGTCTCAGCTCATTCCTACACACCGTCGGCTTCCTTTCTTCAGCGGCTGATCCCTGCCTTTTCTACCGGAGTGGCTCGAACCCCACATGGGTATTTTCTCATGTTGATGATCTCATCATCGTCTCTGAGGACCCCGAAGTTTTCCACCAAGAAATCATCACAGAATTTGACATCAAGTACCTAGGCGAAGCTTCCTCGATGCTGGAATGAAGCTCGAACGCATCTCAGGGACACTTCTGCTTCATCAAGAACAGTATGTCGAGCGAAAACTAGAAGAGTTCGGTTTTGTCGACCTTCCCTCTGCTTCCTGCCCAATACACCCGAAACACCATCTCGGCCGCCCCAGCGCCAGGGATCGGGAACGATTCCTTGCCCTCAACGTCAACTTTCGGGCCATGATAGGCTCGCTCAATTACCTCAGCGTGTTAACCAGGCCTGACATAGCCTACGCCCTCAGCCGCCTGTCGCAGCATTTGGACAGTCCTGGTATCAATCATTACTCTGCGGCAGTGCAAGTTTTCCGCTACCTCAAGGGCACCAAACATCAAGGCCTACTCTTCACATCGACGACTTTGTCTTTGATACGCACATGGGTTGACGCCGATTGGGCCAATTGCCCTGACACTCGTTGATCACACACGGGTTATGCGGTCACCTACAACGGACATCTGGTCTCGTGGAAATCGACCAAACAATCAACCGTGTCTCTGTCGACAGCTGAAGCCGAGTATAAGGCTCTATGTGACGCAGCCAAAGAGGTGGTATGGCTCAAAGGCTTGCTCCAGGAAGTGTTCCCGGATGACGCAATAGGGTCACCCTGTATCTTTGTTGACAACAAGGCAGCTATCGACCTTGCAAAGTGCGAGATGAGCCAGAATGGCTTTCGCACAAAGCACATGGACATGAGGTTGCACTTCGTCCGCGACCTTGTTCAATCCAAAGCTTTCACCCTTGAATACGTGCCGTCGAAAAACAACATCTCTGACATTTTGACCAAGCCGGTCAGCAAGTTCAGTATACGAAGGGCGCTCCGTGAACTGGTCAACCTGCTCACTCCCGATTCTGCTCCTCGCACCCGTGCTCGCAGCACGGCGGACTGTCGAGTTTCGCACAACTTGTCGGGAGCAAGTTTGTTTGTGCAAGTCGCACATCCCACGCCAAGTAAGCAAGCGTGCAACGTCTCTTGAGTCATGTTTATGTAACTTACCTTCCATCTACCGCCTAAACAGGCGATGAGCACATGGAAGAGGAATTCCTACGCAAGCTCTTACGCGATATTGAACACACCACCGAAGGAGACAATGTGAACCTACCAGGATCCGTGTGACCTGAAGCTAGCACATCTATACCGGTGAGTAGCCATTGCTACACTATAAATACTGCCTAGCAAATAAGCTAAATCAGACAACACACTTGAAATCCCTCGTCCAGCAGAATCACCAACAAGCTCACACTCAATCCTAACCATCCCCTTCCTACTAGAAGAAATACGCGGGTGCCCCGCGCGATATGGAGAATGAGAATGTAAATTTAAGAGGATTAAGAATTCATATTCAAGCCAGCTGGGTTCATGAGTTGAGAAAGGTGTGAAATATGTGTGTGTATGGAGGTTTAAGTGACCATTAATAAACAAAAAATTCTACCATTACCAATAAAAAATTTGGTACAGTGAGGGTATACAGTGAAAGTGAGAGAAGAGATTCATGGGTTACATCAGGAAAAAAGCCTATTGGGGAAGAATGGTACATGTAATATTATCAAGTTTGGCTGTGCCCGATCACCTGTGCATTGATGAAATCCTCTGTCTCTACAGGGGCTGCCTGTGGGAAACAATTCCCACAGTCAGGGAGGAGGCAGAGGTTGTGCAGGAAAGAGCCACACAGTGATCCATGTGAGAATACTGGATGCGGAAAGAAAATTGAAACCTTCCTCATTGATTGGCCGTGAGCCTTGTTGATGGTCAAAGCAAAAGCAAGTGAAATTGGCAACTGGTATCTGGAGAAGGAAACAAAATCAAAATTATCAGCAACATGGCTAAGAAGTGGTCATTAATCTCATGAACCATTTTATTGAGGGGAGCAAGTATTAATTCATGGCTAAAATAGTTGCAAAGATTTTGGAATGAGCTTAGGTTGTTGGAGGTGGAAACTGGAGGAGTTGCAGCTATGATAGAGCTTGAGGCTATGCCTTTGGAGGGTTCCTTTATTATTGTGCCAAAGGGGAGGCTGAGTTTCTGTAGTGATCAAAGCCATTTCAGACCTGTAGCAGACACTTAGAAAAATCATCATTGACCTGTGTGTTGGGGTGATCACTTGCAGTGTGCAAGAAAAGACTCTTGGTAAGGTGATACGTTGAGACATGCTCAAAGAGGTGGGAATTCAACATATACATAGACCCTTGGTCCATTATTGAACCACCCTGGACAACTGGGAGAGTTTGCCTAAAATCACCACCAAAAATGAAAGTTTTACCACCAAGGGGAAGTCAACATCAGTTAGATCTCTGAAAATCCAGTCCACAGCTTCAAAAGCATACAGGACTTGCATTGATATTTCATCCTAAATAATAACTTGAACATGAGCCATGGTATGAGCTGGCCATGAGAATGTAAAGTTGGAATATATCTTGATTAGAATTTTGAAATTGGGGTGCACGTTGGTTGTGCCAGATAGCATGAGGGAAGCCACACTGGAAGATGTGACAGTGATGAAATTTATGTGGTGAAGGAAGAGATATTTGACAACCAAATTGAGTACATTTTTCCACAACTGCCAGTGCCATCAAGATACATCAAGGACACAACTCCAGATTCTTTTCAAGAGACAAAATCACAAAAAGAAACATCTTGATCATTATTCAATCTGGATATTTTCTCATGTAGGTTTGCTTCAGCTAGAGGGCATGTTCCTTGGAAATCAATTGTATGTGAGGTGAAGTAAGGGATGATGGAAGGGTCAATCAGAGTGAGGCCAACACTCTGAAAGGAACGGCCATGCTGAGAGAGAATTTGTTTAATCAAGAAAAGACAAAGATCATTTTTGTTTTGGGTTGTTGTCTCAAAGGTGGTGTAATCACATGGTGAAAGAGATATGGGCAGTCATTGGAAATTTCTTGAAAAAGATACCAAGTAAGTGTTGAGGATTTCTGGGGACTGTGATATGAGCATGGCAAACATGTAGAGGTTGACAGGATTGATCTTCATGAGATGGTAGTACCACACATGAAGTGTGTCAGCTGGGTAAGAGGATGAGCTCAGGATTAGTTTGGATGGTGTTGTCACAAAATATCTGTATATATGTGGGGACTGGTGATCACAGACAGGGGTATGTGATGGAAGTTTTAAAACAGTTGAGATCCAGGAGATTGAACTTTAGACAGTGGATTCAGATGTGTAACATGTGATTTGAATGATCTAGAAGCTGTAGGAGCCAAGTCCCATTAGAAAGGCCAGCTTTAAGATTGAAATTGTGAATCAGAATGACCCATATGTCGGTCTTCAGCTGAATGTGCATATTTGGCAAATGGGGAAAGTTAAACCAATGGAAGACTTCCTCAGGGATGAACTCGTGGTGCTGTGATTCTTAATCTTCAACAATCATTGAATCAATTGAGCTGCATATGTTAGCTTGCCCAGAAGCAAAAGCAAGGCAGCAAGTTTTGATGTATTGTTACTGTTGAGATGTGCAATAATTATCCTGGAGGAGAAATAAGTGGGCAGTTAACCCTGAGATATGTTACAGCATAAAAGGTGCTGGATGTGAGAGATGAGTAGAAAGGTGGGGTACAAAGTGGCTTGAGAAAAAGGTGACAATTGGATGAGAAAATTAGGCATAACTTCTCTAAGCTTGATTGAGCTGGATTAACTGAAGATTGCTCACATTGGATGTCTCTACTGGTGACTTAGTAGGTGCAATGATCCCCAAAATCAGGCTATTTGCAGATGTGGTGCATGAAAGGGCCACATACAGCTGTCCTTGTAAGAATACAGGTCAAGGTAAGAAAACAGAAAAACAATTCAGAGATTAACTGTGAGCTTTATTGATGGGAAAAGTGAAAACTGTTTAGATAGGGAACTGGTATCTGGAGAAAGAAACTCTGTACACATTGTAGGCTTCATGATTCAGTTGAATCTTTTGCCAACGTGCAAGCCTGTGAGATTTTCATATAGAGGTGTGTTTAAGAGAATTACGAGACTAAAGTTTTATTTCTTGTCAGATGATTTGTAATACATACATGCAATTTTGTACACGGTTGTTATAAGGACAAAGAGAGATAGTGAAGAAATGATTGATGTCTTACCTAAAGGCAGATAGCGCTTAGATGGCGTCAGGCTTTAGGGATTGAGGAATGAGTGCGGTTATGGAAGAAGAAATGAATACAATTAAATGTGTGAGAGGGAGAATAAGCGAGAAGAAAGTAAGAGAGTTTGGGAAGGGGTGTGACTATGCTCCAGGCAGTTTGTCAAAGATGTGAAAGTTCGATTCGTTGAAATAGGATGTGGCGATGGGTTCGAATGAGGTATCAATAGCGAAATGGAAAGTGGCGTGGGTCTGCACCAGAAGAGTGTCAGAGAACGTGATCTTTATAGCTTGTTTGCTCTTAGGGGACAGTGCCACTGACCTTCTACACCGGTGCCTAGGCTTAATTGCCCTCGTCGTTGTGCCCTTGGCCTGAGTGGCTGTCAGGGTTTGTGACGGTGTCTCGGTCGTGACTGTTGTAGTCGTATTGGCTTTTGCCTAGCTCGTCATCTAAGGGACGGTAGAAAATGGATTAGGTATCAGACTGGTTGCACACAGTTCAGACAGTCCAGGGTGTACTTACGTATTGCTTGCATGAACGCATCCGCAGGAGCAGAGTCTGTAT
>SMGU01004996.1:0-25630 GCA_004348175.1 Puccinia novopanici
TTGGATCTTCTTTTATTTTCTTGTTCTCAATATAGATTGCCAATGATATCATCTCAAGAAATTGCAAGATAAGCGTGTGTATTGCAGCAAACTGGGTCTGGGGATATCAAACTATGAGGTGCTAAGACATCCTTGGACAAGATAGGAGAATTTATTTAAGAAAAAAAAAGTCACAATTTGGCTTGGGGATATTTTGAGCACTTTATAAGAGTAGTATGATATTTTGGATAACAAGAGGAAAGTGAATACGTGTCATGTTTCTTTTTCATATTATGTAATTTGAGATCAGATTCAATGAGACCAACAAATTTGTTGAATGGCCAGTCGTCGTAATGGTGACCAAGAGACAAAACAGAGTTTAAACACCTGTGTGAGGCTCGGAGTGTGAAGGGGCAGCCAATGGGGTCGGATATGCACATTCCAAACCAGGAGGGTGGTGATGTCCACCTCTCCCTTCCAAAATTCCTGGGAGGCAAGCAGCCATCACTTGACATTCCTGGGGGGTGAGCTGCACCCAATTGCATTCCATCACTTGCCCCGCACGCATTGATTGCACCCCAGTAACCAGACCCGCTGGCTCTCTGATTGTAGGCAGACCCCTGTTGCATTTCGAGACGGAGTTGCATGAGATCAAGCTTGTTTTGCATGTTTGATTTCTCAACCGACAGTTGGGTGACCTCATGTTGAGAAGAGGCCAAATTGGCATGCAACTTTTCGATTGTTGCCTGGAGCCTACTGTTTTCGTATTGCACTCGGACAACCTGAAGATTAATCCTGTCTCGTAAATCTGTGATCTTGGTCTCTAGTTGGTGGATTTTGGTATGTGCCTCCTGCAGCTGGAGTGCATACAGTTGCAACACACTTTGCTCGCAATCCCTTTTGTCGCAAGCATCCGAGTTAAAGAAGGAGTTCAAGCTCTCTTGGAGCTGATTTTTTTGAGGCTGCTTCGAAGGACAACTAGCAATTGGAGTTGGAGACTTGTTGCAGACGCCACATTGCCCCAAAAAACTGTTGACTCAGCCGCGGAAACTGCTTGGGTCGGGTTGCAACTGAGATGGTTTGACGTAGAAGTGGCGGTATTACTTTGTGACAAGGGGCCACCACATGGGGTACTACTTCATCCCGAATCGACAACAGATGATGCACAATAGTGAGCACCTTGCAAATCATTGGCAGTGTCTTCCATGGGCAAGGGGTGGGTACTTTGCGAATCCATTGAGATATCTGCCTCTATCCCATTACTGAAGGGGATAAGAAATGATGGTGAAATGAATATGTTTTCATACAATGATTTAAAAAAAGGAAGCAGAAACTTACTTTTCATCATCAATTTCCTCTTCATCATTGTTGACATCCACCATTGCGTTTGAAACGGCGCATTTGCGAGTCATCAGGTCCACCAATTTGGCTTCTCAAATCCACGGTGGACAGATGCATTCACCCGTTGGTTTTTGACATCAACAAGATTGCAAAATTTCATCTTGAGCAACTCAAGCTGCCACTCCATTTGCTTGTTCTCATTAGCGTATTTATTATAAATATCGACTACCTTGGCCCACTCTTGGCTGCCTAATAGCAGCACCTGCTTGACTGCTGCCACAAGGGAAAAGCAATCAGCAGGATTGTAGCCCTGAGCACCTGTTGCAAGGCCACCTCACTTCGCATTAGCCCCTTTGCCATGGGCATTAGTCGAATGGGAAGCTGCGGTGGTTTGTGACTTATAGGTGGGAGTTGCCAAATTAGTTTGCGTTTGGCCGGGAGGGGCTGGTGCAGGGGGGGATTCGCCATCCATTATGCTCCGGGTGGCAGCAATGGCGGTGTTGCTGCTGATGTTGGAGTGGAGTGGATTTTAGATATCCATGGTATCTATGGATACCCTCCCGTAAATTTAGCAAGAGAAATCCCCAGGGACCCACCAGAAATCTAGAAAAAAAAGGGCTAGATTTGATTCTGGAAGGGGGGTCCCGGGCAACGGGAAGACCTCCAGTAGACAACTGCATAGAGTAAGCATCTATCCCAGAGCGCTAGAGGTTACAGAGTAAATAGTGACACCCAAGTGACAGGTTGAGTAACCAGCCACCCAGGTAAAACACACGTCAAACGGAGGATTTTTCCTCAGAATATACCAAGCCCAACCACATTGCCTTTAGAAAGACCATTGGGGTGTTCCTATATTCCTTCAACTCTCAAACCTACCTCTTATCCATTCATTTTCGTCTGGAGGGCTCTTAATAGTAAGTTACCTCCATCATCTATCCTCTTCCCTTTTCCTCTACAAATCCCAGGGAACTCTCAGAAGTTCCAGCAGTTCCAGTTGCCCAGCCCCTCACTTGAGGCGTGGTTACCTCCTCCCCTATCAGGTTGAGTTGAGCTTTCCCTCTATCTAAAGAGGTTGAATCTTGTCAGGGCTTGCTACAGTACTATAGAGACAAAATTTTTAGATTTATGTCATTTTAAAGCCTGAATGAGGTAATGTCCTTCACAGTCATTAGTATTTAGGAAAGTTCACATGGGCTTTAAATCAGAAAGATCATACTTAAGCTTGACCCAATGACCCAGCCAATTTTGCAAAGTGCATATGATGATTTAAAAAATCAGCAAGGTTGAAATTTCTCTATATGCACCATCCTATTAGGGCAGCTCATGTACTGCTAATTTTGTGATAAAATTTCTAATTTGAACCTGCATCAGTAAAGTTTAAGGAATGTTTATGTATGGTGAGCTCATAAGCTTTGAATGGAAATCCCCACCATTTGATGCTTCCTGATCCATTTATCCTTTTACGGCATCAGCCAAGCTGCGGAAATCAGCAAAAAAAATCAGTATTACATGAACTTCCCTATTAGCTATATTAACAGAGCCCAAGATGTGGCAGGGTGTTGCTTGTCAATTTCATCAATTTACTCATTCATGATCTGTATTGTAAGTGCTTGCTTGTCAACATTTCATTATCAGAATTGTGTTTCACTGTCACATATCAAAGAATTGATCAATCCCAGAAAGCATAGCTGGTTTGAACTCATCCCACCAAACTGGGTTGCACTCAACCTGGCCAACACTGTTTGAGAATACAAATATGCTGGAATTCCTTCTTTTCTTCTACTCATTCCTAAAATCCCTTCTCTTTATCATTTTGAAACCAACATATTCTGACATAAAATCACAAATATTTTTACTGAATCTCAACAATGAAAGTAGTTTGTTTTCCATTGTGTTGAAAAATCTTTTAGTCTATGAAACCTTTCTTACCAACCCTGCCTTCCTAGCGCACCTTGAATACCATGTCTCCATGCACTGACCCCCAAACTGATCAAGCAGTAAAGCATCTGGGACTCACTCAGGGGCCACAAATGAAAAGTACAAGAAATTATCCCCCACTGAGGACATTGTTTGGCTGGCAAAAAGTGATGATTGGAAGTTGTGGGCTAATTTCAAGGCAAATGCATTGAAGTAAATTGGTGCCCCACGCAATCACCTTGGCACCCAGCTCCTGAAGCTTGACCAATCTGGCCTCTTGAAGTGGAAATTCATCCTTTGGATGCACATAATATACAGTGTTAATATAAACTACTGGGTGACAAGAAATGCAGATTTCCTCCAATTCAAAGAGGCAATGATCCAAAACCTGGCCAACAATAACATGGATGGCCATGTCAAAAAGGCCAAAAAAATTGAACAGGTCTGTGGTCTTGATCATTTAAAATTCCATCAAGCTCATTTTCACTCTGGCCAACATAGGAGCAAGTGCAGAATGAGTATTTGGCCCTCCAGTATGCCCCTGAGGAGAAACTCCTACCAATGGAATGCCTCAAGTCCTGGGTGGCTGTAAACTCAAGTATCTTACATCTTTCTGAGAAACTCATCTCTTTCATGGTCAATGTGACTGAAAGTTTGAATGTGATGTTAATTATAAGGCCAATATTAAAGCTGGAGCAAGATTGAAGATCATCATGATGCTCACAGCCTATATCATGGTTAAATATTGTTGGAATTATGTTTTTTTTTCTATTAATTTTTCTTCTCATACCTAAAAAGCAAGATAATTATAATATTGTGAATTGATGAAGTCAGCATTTCCTAGAAGCAAGATAGTATAGTTTCTTTCACCTACATGTAGTTTTTAACCTTGTTAGAATAGATAAAACTAATCATTCTAGACTCACATAATAGTCTTTCAAATTTTATTCCTTCTTTTATTAAAATGCTGTTTATTTTATTAATTTTATCAACCACAACTTGAACAGCTTGTACTTAGTCTATATAAGTAGCATAGATAAAAGCACTTACACCATTGGTTCTTTTCCTTCTTTTTAAACACTATTTTGATTCAATCCAGTGAACCTCTCCTGAGTGTCTCTTTCATCCTTCTCATCCCTTCCTCCACAAAATCAAGCCCTGAGTTTGTGAAAATCAACAAATATGGCTGCAACTCTGAGGTGATGGCAATAAATGACCCCAACTTTGTGGAACAAGTCTGAATCAATCAAGCTTTCACACCAATTTTGTTCAACATTGTGGATCAGATCTTGAGCGGACTGTTGTTTTTGCTGATGAGGCAGGCTTTGACCTGAACTCTGGCCAGTATTTTGGTTATGCACCTCAAGGTAATGATATATTAATCTATTAATGCATTAATAACACTCTGATTTGTCTTATTTAAACTAGGTGAAACTGCTTTTTTGAGCCTTGTGCCCAAGGCCAGACAGGTGATACTTATAGGAGCTTTTTCCAAGTTTTTGTCTACCATGAGCTCTTGAATGCAGACAATACCATGGCAAAAGGGGTAGGAGAAGATCAATTCTTCCCTTTTCTTGGTAGTCTCAGTTATTGTTTGCTGGACAATGTCATCATCATCATGGACAACACACCTATCCATCAAGGTGAACGAAGGTCAAAGCTTCCTTGAAAAGCTCAAAATTGATATTTATTGAGTTTCTTCCCCCTTACTCCCCCTTTTACAATCCCATCAAATACTTTTTCAATTCGATCACGACTAACGTCTGATAAAAGCATCCTCCAAACTGAACAGCACTTTTGGCTGAAATCAAGAATGCAGTCAATGAGGCAATCACACCTCAAAATTCCATGAAGTTGTTTTTCTCATTGTTGCCGCCTCTACTTCCCTGTGCCAAGGTGCAAGAGATTGTTTTGCTACTCCTAACTTCCCCTCCTGAATGAATCTTTTGACTTATTTCTCAGCTTCCTCATCTCTTACCTTTAGTCAACCATATTAGCATCTACCTCCACAATCCATAATGTAGATTAAATATCAAATCAATGATATTTGGAATAGTTTTAAATGAAGCTTAAATTTAGTTGATTCACCCCTCAGACTGAGGGGTACAGTGTTTTGAGCAGCCATGGTACACTGGCTTGGCTTTGGCTAAGCCAAGCTGGTGACCAACTCAACCCAACTTGGGCATGTGCCAAGTTGGGGTTGGCATGTGCCCAGTGGGGCTTGGCTATTGGCCAAGAACACTTTAGGGTTGGCCAAGCAAGGTTGACCACAATCAAACTTAAATTGATGGAGTGCCCAGGAGCACTTGAAAAAAAATATAAGTACTCACTCTAGATGTAGTTGAACCTCATGTATGGCATGAATGGCATGTTTGTATGCATGCACCCCTCTGAGACAGAACCCATCCATCACCCTTGACTATTATCCTACCAGTACTATTTTGATAACCCTTTCAATGCTTTACTAGAATTTTTAGGAGCCCCAGAATTGCATAATCTTTCCCATAATTCTGTTTTTATCTAAACATCAGGCTTGCACCAGAATCATCTTTTCCATTCCACATTCCCCTTCTCCAAACCCCATTTTTTCTTCTGGTATATTAATCAGCTCTTTGGTATAAACAAACTTGTATCTCTTGAAGTTTTGCCCCTCACTAGTAATTTTTAGAATCAGCCACACCCTATTTTCTATTTTCCTTAGTGTAAATCTCCCAAATACAGAATTAGATAGGAGGGCTGCCTCATCAGCACCTGTAACTTCAAAATACTTTATTACTAGTTTAGTTGTATATTTCACCTCCAAGCTCTTCCTCCCCTTTGAGAAGTCCCCCAGCGCCATTGAAATTGTGCATTCATTCATCCCTGGCCCCTTAAAAGATCCAGTGCATCCCAGCTGGGCTCAAAATTTATCAGAAATTCAGCCATTTCAAGTTCAGCTCACAACCAACTGGACAGACTCCCAATTCTCCCATGAAAGAAATCCCTGGCTCTAAAAACCTTTCTGGTGTCAATGACCATATAAGTTGTCAATCCACCCCAATTTTCAAGAACAGGCACTTCACAGAAGAAGCTTGTGTGCTCACACCAAAGAATCTTGTGTGCTCACACAGAAGAAGCTTGTGTGCTCACACAGAAGAAGCATGTGTGCTCACACAGAAGAAGCTTGTGTGTTCAAAATGGAGAAGTTCTTATCTCACTGAAACTTTTCCCCCAAGGAAACTGCTCCACATGTTTTGATAAAAATGAATCACATGATTCATTGGTGATTTTTCAGAAAATCCAATGCTGAGGATTTGACCTCAATGAGTTTTCCCCTCCCAATTTCAGAACAAATCTTGGAAAGTTCTCAGCTTCTTGAATACACCCATTTTCTTTAAAGATAATTATTGAATAGTTTTATCCATTTGGTAAGGACCAAATAATTCAAATATTAAATTTTTGCTATGTATTTGTACTACCCCCTATTGGCTATAAAATTTTCATCAAACACATGTTCAAAAACACAGATGGTTTTTTTGATTCCTTACTAACTTCAAAGTTTTTCTTATTTTTTTTTAGAAAAAATAAATGGCCATGAATAGCCCATATGACTCTACTTGTAATCTTTTTAAGTGTTGAAATTTCAAATTTTGCCTTCTTTTTTTATTTTATTACAGTGACTGAATCAAATAAATATAAAAGTAAGGTCTGGTTAATATAATCTAGAATCCTCCCTAAAAGCTTATCTCTAATAAATTTTTTGTTTTATTATCATCTTTATCAGCTGATTATTAGTAATTAATTCCTCTTCTAACCACATTTAAACTACTTGTATCTAGTCTATTACAGCCTAGCCTAGTCCAATTAATCAACATCATTGGTTTTTTCCATCCTTTTCTACCCTTGAGCTGGTACATTTCTCAAATTACTGACATCCTCCCTTCCCTTTTCTTTGCCACTCTTGAGCTTGAGTTCAAAAATTCAAAACTAATTCCTCATATACAAATGCAATCAAGAGATGATTGCCTACCTGGATGATAATTTTCAGTGGGAGAACTTCAACCATAAGTGAGAGTCATTCATCCACCTTGATGAGACCCCAACAGAACCCTTTCCACTTATTCAGCCAACACACCAGGTCTCAAAGTGACCCTGTGATGTTGTGTGGAGCCTTTATAGGTTTTATGGCAGCAGCAAGGCTCATGAACAGCCAGGGTGTGTCCCTGAGATGCTGATGGAATTGTTTAGGGGGAAAGATGAGGTGTCTCAAAAACAAAGTCAATTATCTTCAGAGATTTTGTTTTTCTGAGCAGAAGATTGAATTTGCTTTTGGCAGTGGCAGAGAATGGGCAGGTGGAAATGCAACAGTGGAGACAATGCAGATGGAAAGTTGGCAAAAATCATTAGAGCATCCGCATCGGCTTCACTAAAGGCCCGCGCAGCACTAGTTTAGCATCAAAACACCCGCATCGGACACATCAAATGTCTAATGCTTGCTAAATATTTTAGATTTTTTCACTAACCCTCACCAAATCTAGCAGCACTTGGCAATGACGCTATTCAATCTTGCATATCCAAAGTAAGCTCTGCATCCACCTACAGGCTCAAAGAGCATCCACTCCAACAACTCCAACCACAGTCATGGCAATATAGCCTCAACTTTAGCAAGCACCGGTGTGGTGCAGGGCGGTTGGCGCTATACTGCCATCACCAAGTGTGAACTATTATAGCAAGCAATAGCGCCACCAATGCACATGCTCTTACAGGATTTTGGGGGCTTGAGAAAGCATTGGAGGAGATTTAGGTGGACAAGGGTTGCTGTGGAGAGTGCTGGGGGGGCAATGTGGATTGGAATGGGTAGTTCAAGGGGTTTTGGATTGGGCTGCAGGAGTCTGAGTGGCAAGGCGGGCGCAGGGACGGCTAAATTGGGGTGGTGGGGCAGAGAGTGGGGATCAATTTATGTTAGAGTGCTGGAATTTGGGGGTTCAGGAAATCAATTGAATGCAGGTAGCAGGGAGGAGTGCAGGGGGTGCAGGGGTGAAGTTGTGGTTGGGAGAGTGGGGGAGTGATCAATCTACGTAGACAAAGTGTGGATATCAAGAGTCAAGAAAAGCTTCAAAAATCCCTCAAGGCAGAATATTCAGAATCTCTTTCTGGGTTTCAAAAAGCAAAGAGTGGTGAAAGGGATTGTTTATTGACAGAGCATTGGGGTATACTTACAAGTTCTATCCAAGTCTTCCACAGTGAAATCAAAGAGTACTCAATAAAAAAAATGGAAGGCTCTCAGTTCAACATATGCACAGTTTTTCTTCCCACACTGGGGCTGAATTTAAGGCTGAAAAACTTGAAATGCAAATAATTGAAAAAGATTTTGACTTGCTGACCAACAATGTTGCAAAGGAATATTTTCTCAAAAAAAGTTCAACATACTCCAGAAGATTTCAAAACATGAGGAGGAAGAAAAATGATTAGAGGCTTTGAATGATCAGGAGAATGATGGCAATCAGGACAACAAGGAATATCAAGATCGATCTGAGCCTCACTACCAATACCAATCAGAGCTAGACAATTTGGTGAGCATGATGAAGCCCAACACCACTCAGAATCAAAAAATATCCCTATTCCTCAGAATGAATTTGTAGATCTCATGCTCAATCATTTCATTTGATCCTTGAAAATTGCTTTTTCCCATTTCTGATACTTGTTAGTTTTAATTTAAAACCAACACGCCATGGTTCTTTCTTGTTATCTTTATTTAGTAAAATTTTTTTAGTTTGGGCTCATTCTTCATGCTTTGAAATATAAACACAAAACACAAAGTGCAAAATCAATGGGAAAAAATTAATTCCTCTGAGAGTAAAAGAGATTGGTAGAAAAAAAAAGGGAAAAAAGACCAAATAAAAAGCTTTTAGGACATGATAAATAAATTAATGAGAAAAAAAAAGTTTTCAGAAACATTTTTTTTTGCAATAACAACTAATCTGGAAATCAATAACTCATACAACTTTCAATACTATCTTCATAAATAGTTGTATCATCATATTCTTCTGTCCTAGAGCCACATTGAGCCCAATGTATATCCACCAAATCTTGTAAGAGGTAAAATCTCTTCAGTTTGGAATTCATATCCATTTGCCTGAAGCTAATTCCATTGCAATCAACCTGCCTTTCCCTGAAGACTATTTAGCCACACAGTTTCAGTAGAAAATATCAATCAAACAAATAATGAAGACTGAATCACCAGAGCATGAGCACAGATCTGTGGATTACCTGTGTTAAAACAAAGAATGAAGATTGAATCACCAGAGCATCATCACAGATCCATTTATTACCTGTGGTCAACAGTATATACTTGTAAAAGTGGATGGGGTGAGGGAATTAGGGCTTATTTTGCTCATAAGTGTGATTCATCCAATATTTATCATAGATATGAGTCATGTAAAACACCTGATCTTCTACAACTGAGAAATATGAATCCGATTCATCACCTGATTTTTGGTTTATGTGTCAACAACAGGTTGAATGGATGCATTGATTTATTTTGGAAGTTAAGCTCTTTTTTGTTGCTTTCAAGGCAGCCTTAATATCACCTTCTTGACTGAGGAATAAAACAAACTCTTGTGGTGTTAATTTTAAGGATAGCTGTTCAACCCAGATACAAGACTCATCTTGATTTTCTAGATCCATTGGGTGGTTTTGTGGAAAAACATGATCCTTTGGAATGAAGCCAATTCACTGCATAGTTGGGATGCCTGTCTTTCCAGCCTTTTCAGTTGTTCTTGCAAAACCAGGGAGAGAATTATTACAAATGGGCCCTAATGCTATCTTGAATTTTCTCAAATCCATTTCATTGGTTTTTACATAGACTCACTGTAAAAAACAACTCACTCAACTGACTTCAGTTGACATGCAAGTTGCCTTTGTGCACAAAGGCAAGTTTCATGTCAACTGCAGGCAGTTGATTGAGTTTTTCTTCCAGTGACTGATTTACTAATTTTTTTTTTAAAAAAAAAACTTTTCTGAATGGAGAAATGAATGATGTATTTGCAAGCTCTTCCTTTCTATACTATCAGAAAAAAAGACCACCAAGGTAAGCTTGGCAGATTTTATACAAGTGATAGTGATTATGTTCAAGATGAGTGCTTGATTGATGCAATATGTGAATGTTGTTTCTATGGAATCACTGAAGGATTTAGGGTGACATTTGATTCCTTCAATGATGGCCTTATTGATTTATGGTTGTTTATGATGAGAGTGGAGATTGAACAGAGGTTGGTGATTTCCAAGGGTGAATGAGGATGTATAATGAAGAAATTGATTATTATGAACTTGTTGAGAAAGGTGGATTAAAAATATGTGGGAGTAGATGCTTCAACTGGGAATTGAACTCAGATCATTTGGATGGGGGTGTAAAATTTAAGAAAGACTATGTTGAGGATATCAAAAAAATATATCAGGTGGGCTTGAATCAAGGGCCTTTTGTAAAGACAAAACTAATACTGTTTAATTTTCATGTCTCAGGTGCGCACAAGTTGTCACTCTACAGGGCTTCTCTCTCAACACAGAGGGTATTTGCCTCTGTGAATCAAAAAACCTAACCCAATCTCATTTCCACACAAACTCAATCAAAGTCACACAGTGTTGAATTTCTTGCTTTCTGAGCTCGAAGTCAAGGATGAGGCAGATGAGAAAGGTTAAGATGTAAGGGCATATAACTCAAAGAAAGTCACTGGATTGGCTCAGGATGGTCGGAAAAAGAGGGAGGAGAACCAATGAGGATAATTGCTTGGAGTAGTCTATGTTTAAATAGACTAGATACAAGTTAATGGTTAAAATGTGGTTGAGAAGGAAATTGAATAAAAACAACTGAGAGATGAATTGAGTTCAGATCAGACAGACTAGACAAAAAAGAGCTATAGTTATGCTGGTTCTAGATAAGCTGAATAAGAAAAACAAAGACATCACAGACAGGAAGGGGTGTTAATTTTTCTTGATCAGTTGAGAAAAGTCAAGAAACAATAATTAATTTACTGAGACAAGAGGGTGAAAAATAACACACATCAGGCTTCTTTTATATTACTACAATGTTAATGATTTTAAGAAAAATAAATAAAAAAAATATTGAGAGGGGAAGAGTTGAAATTTCAACACACAGTCACACTCAACTGCTGGCAGTTGACATGCAAGTTGCCTTTGTGCACAAAGGCAAGTTGAATGTCAACTACAGGCAGTTAATTGAGTTTTTCTTCCAGTGAGTATCACTCACTTACGGTTTGCTGCAAAGACCTTGAAGTTAACTCATCCTGGTAAAGAAATAATGGCCTAAGGCCAGGCAGAACAGAAAAGGATGAGCTAGGAATTCAAGAGTATAGTATACTCAGGTGCTTGGATCAACAATGAGAGGGACTTGAGAAGAGCATGTCTCAATTCTATGGGCTCAGAACCAAGTGAGGTTGTATTTCTGTTGGGGACAAGAAGAAATAAAATGTGGAAAGTGGGCCTATGTTGAGGGCCTAATGTGTGAAAGGCAACAAAATATAAAATATAAAAATAAATAATAAAGACCATTTTGAGGAAATGATCATAATTCTAAAACCTGGTGTGATTATTTTTCTTCCTCAACCTTGTCAAGATTCAGCAAGATTCATCAAGATCTCAAGACTTCAAGTTACCCGGTTCAAAAATATCACTTGGCAAAATTGATTTTGTACTTTAATTCCTCTTCCTCTGACCTCTGACAACAAACAAATTGTCTCCTAACCTCATCTCATTGATCAGCCCAACAGTCCTTGCCATAAATCCAGCAAACCCTTCAGTCCTCTTCCCATATCATCACTTCTGTCATCCTGTTTGTTCCTTCTTTTCTCTATCTTCCTCCTTGTTTCTCTCTCCATCCTCTTTTTCTTGTTGGCTAAATCCTTTTTTTCTTCTTTCTTTCGTCTTTCAGTCTTAACTTCAGCTCCTTGTCTCCTTGTCTTGAATAGATCTCATCTTTTCATTATCACGCATCTTGTTGACTGGTA
Source organism: Puccinia novopanici (assembly GCA_004348175.1). Taxonomy (NCBI): domain Eukaryota; kingdom Fungi; phylum Basidiomycota; class Pucciniomycetes; order Pucciniales; family Pucciniaceae; genus Puccinia; species Puccinia novopanici. The sequence continues at coordinate 12,240 of SMGU01004996.1, forward strand.
TGTTTTCTATTTTTTTCTTTTTCTGATTGTTTTTTTCTTCTGCGTTGTTGTTGTTGACTTCTTTCTTTCTTCGTAGTTTGGCCTTAGTTTTAGAGAAATCAATACTTTGTTTTAATAAATACATTGAAATAAATTAAGGTAGTATATAAAGTGTATCAGGGTTTATAAGGGTAAGATTTTCAGGATACTAAAATTTGGATGAGTATTTATCAGTGCCCATGAGAGTGGATGATGGGATGATAAGATACAAAGGGCAGGCAAGATGACCTCCTTAAATAGTAAAAAATATGAGAGGTGTCACTAAAATCAATTTCACATATTAAGGGATTATTTCCAGCCTAGACTCAGGCTAGGGGGGAGTTTTCCAGCCTAGATGCAGATTAGGAGTGATGGAATGCTCTCTCACCCACAATGGAAAAAAATAGAATGAAATAGAACTAGAAAAATGAATAAAAATATGAGGTGCAGAAAAGATAATGAATAATGATAAATTGAATAAAATGGGTGGAAATTTTTATGTAATATGCATATGGAAAGTAAGAGTCTGGTAAAAACAAGATATCCAAGATGGGATTGAATTCAGTGTATCTTCCAATCTAGCAGAGATATGGGGGTAGTTCCAGTTATTTACTAGGGGATATTTTGTCTGTGGAATCCATATTTCGGTTAAGATTTGTTTTGCATTGAATTTTCATTGAAAAATTCCATAATTTTGAGGTTTTCCACTTGAAAAACAGGAAAATAGACCACACAAAGTGATTAGACAAAACAGATAATTTAATCTCTTTCCAAAAAAATTTCTTACTGTTTTATCTATCACTATCCTCCAAAAAAAGAATAGCTGATTGAAAATTTGAGAGGGTAGTCCTAGAAATAAATAAAAAAGATCATCAGTTTTTTGAAATGAATAACAAGTGAATTAAACTATAGATTAAGTCATTGAAATATACCAGAGAAGTTCTTTGTAACCAAATGATGTTTCCAGTAAGAGGCAATTCAATTTCTTGAGAGGATTAAGGAGACACATTGTCATCCATTCTGTTTTCATTGTTTGAGTGGATATAAGTTTTAATCAGACTTTTTTTGGGGTGTTTCAAACATTGGAAAGTCAAATCAAAATGAAATTCGAAAGTTCTTCAAGTAATATTTTTTTAAAATAAATTTTTATTTGGATAAAAAACCAAAGACAAAAAATGGAAACAATGGCAAAACCCATGATCAGAAACTCATGGGAAAATATTTTTTTAGTTGAAACTTGTTTTTTTATTCAAGCCTGTCCAAGGTTTTTTGCAAACCCAATGTAAAATTAATTTATTGGTGGCTGAAATTTTCTTCTTCCTTCATTTCCAATACTGAAATTTAACCAGTCCAGCGACAATTATACTTTCACTGTTCCCAAAATAAATCATGTTTCTAATTTTTACCTCATCTCCTGCGGTCTCAAAAGCCAAATTTCCAACAAAATACAACCTTGGCATTTTATTAAACCAGTAGCAAAAACTTAAGGTTCACTTTCTGCAAGTTGAAATGCCAAATACTCCAATGTAGTGTTTTAATTCTGTCTTCCTTTGCAACTTCTTCTTCTATCTATTTTTTCTTTTCTTCAAGTCATGAAACTTGGTTATCAGTACATTCTGAAAGTAGTAAATCATGAATATTACAAATCAAATTATAAAATTCTTATTGATCATAATCCATATTTTTGTTATAAACTTTTTATTCTAATCTTATCTTCTTGTCCCAAGCCCTTTTCTTGAATTTGAACTATCCTGTTTCAACCTAAAAACCTTACCCAGTTTTGTTGTACCATTTTTGGATTCTTAAAATAATTGATTTTATTCATCATCATCTGTAAAACCATAGTTTCCTTTTTTATTATTATATTAATTCTTCATTTTCTCAACTACAATTTTAGATATTTAGCCAAGTTAAAATCAAATCAAATCATCAGTTCTCCACCATCTTTTTCTGCCAACTTGATCTAATCCAGTAATATTAATCCAATCTCACTGCACTCTTACAACATCTTCCTTGAGCCAGCCAATGTCCTACTTCCATATTACTGAAAAAAAAGGGTTTTCGAGTGCATTCACATTGAAATATAAAAATTGAATTTTCATTGAAGATTATATGAATTAAATCTTGAGTAAAACTGGATTAACATCATAAGTAAGATCAAAGTTACTAACTTTCAACTTGTCAGTTGGATCCTGATTAGAGCCAACTAACAAAATAAATAAGTAAATAAATAAATAAATAAATAAATAAATAAATAAATAAATTATAGCACTTTTTTCTGTGGTATTTTGAAGAGCCAAAGCAGACTCCTTCATTAATATTCCAGAGGAAAATATTCCATATTCTTAATCTCAGAAACAAAATTATAATTTCTAGTGAAATAAAATATGATGATCAAGAAATCATCATATTTGAAAAAAGAAAAATTAATCCCCCTCTTCCTCCTACACCTTCCACAGCTCCTATCTCCGTCTATGCTCTGAATTTCCTCCTCCACATGCAACAGTCCAGAGATGTTCATATGAATTTTTCCTTTACCTTCCCAAAAAAATCCATTCAAATCTTCTCAACAATGCCATACTCTCTTTTGTGCCCCGTACATTGATCTCATTCCACCTTGATACCACTTCCTGGCTGTCTACTATTCCCTTTTCTTTCCCACTGAATATTTCCATTCCACTCTAATTGATTTTATTTTTTTAATAAATAATATATTTTTCAAACTGTTGGGATTTCACTCATTTCTGATCTCTCTTCTTTTCATGACACTCCACTGTCATTATTTTTCAATATGTATTTTCTTATTCATCTTGATCAATCATTGCTCCCACAAGTTGACCATCATGTATTTAGTCTATTTAAATTTGACTAGATCCTCTGAATAAGAAATCATCAGTTCTTACTGCGCTGTTCCTCTTGTTGGCACTTTAGCCCCAACAAGAGCACTCTTTGCTGAGGCACTTGATCCCTTCAGATTGAGTTGATAGGTACTTTTTCAGCTTTGTCTGAACTTTGGCTATGGCCAGCTGTCTACCCTTTTTGGGTCTATTCCGCCAAAAACTCTTTACAAACGAAAAAATGTCAGAAAACTTGTGCAGATTGTATTTTGGCACATTTTTTTTTTTTTTTTTTTGAAATTTATGTTTTTTGTTGCCTATTCAATATCAGCTTAAAAGAGAAAAGTATTTTAACCTTCTTAGACTTAATTTGGACAGGATTGAAACAAGTTTTATTTAAGAATTTTCACAACTTGACAATGATTATTGGAGGCCTTAATATATATTTTTTCAAGTATTATTTGATTATAAAGAATGTTTGCACTGGAAAATATTTGGGCCAATTGACAGGATAGCTGAGATGGAAGAGCATGGCGCAGAATGAAAGAAACAAATGGTTGGTGTGGTTTCTCTAAGCTCAACTCACCAGATCAGGAATAGTAGGCAGTTCATTCAGACTAGATATGCTTAGCACAGCTTTCTATCCTTTAACTCAGAACCAGAGGAAGAAATGTATTATTCTGAAAGGGAGGCTTGCAAGGTAAGTTGCGCCTGTGGCCAGCTGGAAACTTTGGCTTCTGAAGGCTTTTTTGGCCTACCTCAGACAAATCTGGACATAGCTCAGCAACCTGCTGGGAATTTGGAGCACCATACAGGGGCCTGTGTAGCCAGCTAAGTTGGCAATCCAATTATTTTTTTGGCATTTTGTTATGATCTCAACAAGTCCCGTTTCCTCTCAATCTTTGTTGGGCTCTTCAGTTTTATATATTCGCTTTAAATTTTCTCTTATCCAATAATCCAGACCATAGAGGACATTGCCAGACATATGTACAGCCTCCTGGTTGGGAAGGCCACAGAAGATTTGCACATCTCACCAACCGTAAGTGCATAAAAGGCTGAAAATTTTTTTTGCGATTTTTTGGGCGCGTCTCTCTGGGTGATGGGCAGGCAACACCAACCCAAGGAGAAAAATCAGGGCTTTCCAATGGTCCTTTTCGCGGACGGGATTCCCTGAGGAAGAGGTCTCCAGGGGCGGGGGGAAAAACCCTCACCAAAAAGGCTCCCGCTTCCACCTCAAAGTTGCGACTTGCGACTCTCCTTCGGAGGCTCACGCTTCGCGCCCGCCAACCAGGCCCTCAGAGCATCTCCAGCAGCCCCTGCATGGACCGGGGCTGCTTTAGCGGGCCTGGACCACGTTTCACAGAAATGTTGCAGACATTTCCCCCCCTGCTCCACAGCAGACTGGCAATCGAGCAGGGGGTGGAAAGGTTTGGACCCAGCCTCGACCAAACAATACGTCGAACATCCTCCACACACCACCCAACCTTGTTTTTTGCCTCGCCGACCAATTCCAGGCCTGCTAAAGCAGCCCCGGGCCGGGGCTGCTGGAGGTGCTCTGGATGTTTTTTTGTTTTTTGTTTTTTTGCTTTTTTGATGCTTGTTTGGCAGTTGTTGTTGGTGCTGTCGTTTGGCGGCCTCTCGACACGGTGGCGTAGCTTCGGATTCCTGGGTGGAGGGCGCTGGCGGTGGTACAGTTGAGGGAGGAGGTGCAGACGTAGCCGAGGGGGGGGGGAAGGAGGCCACACAATATCCATCAGCTTGAGCGATGGATCAATCATGTTAGATATGCCGCCTTTGTGTGGTTGTAGGTGTTGGTTGCCTGGTGGTTGTGGGGTGAGCCGACGTCGAAAAAGCCAAGCCTCGACGGATTTGGTGACGTGGTACTGGATCGAGGCCGCCCTCCAAAGACGCTACCGGGGTGGATGTGTAGAGGCCGTGGATGAGGGATTGGATCGAGTCGCGGGCCTTTGGCGGGTCTGCTGGACCCCCAAAAAAGCGCGCGACCAGCTAAATTTAACCGAAAGCAGCCCGGTCGCGGGGCTGCTGGAGATGCTCTCAACGAGCGAGGGGTGGTGCAAGTCAGTCAGAACCCCCGGGTGGTCACCGGGCAGTTGCGGCGCAGCGCTCAGATGCGATCAGCGATCGTTTTTTCGCTTATTGACCAAAAAAAAAAAAACTGGAAACGAACCATCTTCTTCAAGATGACAACGACCAACTTGCAGAAACCAAACAACAGCAACCCACTCAGCAACTCTCCCAACAGCGATACTAAAATAACCGGCATCGCAAACACTAGCGGCCTCTCAAATAGGATCGATTTGCTGGATTCCGACCATGGAAGAATACTCTGTATTGCCGACCTCAGAGGTGCAATCTCTCAAATCAACATACTCGCTAAGCAGTTTAACGCAGTCGCTGTTATCCATTCTGGTGACTTTGGCTTCTATGGTCAGTCTACAACCTCCACATCCAGTTGCGAACCTTCCTTGCTTGCCGCTGACTTACCCTTGCTGCTAATGCTTGTGTAGAACCTTCCTCACTCGATAGGATCTCCGATCGTACCCTGCGTCATCTCATTCAATATTCTTCTTTAATTACTTCTCAGTTTAGATCTCAATTACTCGCCCCAAGCATGAATGCACACTCCATTCGACAGCTGATCCTTTCACCCCCTCAACCCTCTTCATCCTCATCAACCGATCCCCCAAACCAAAATTCGCCGCCTAATTTTGCCCTGTCTGAGTTCCCCGATCTATTGTCCGGAAAACTCAAGCTGGAGGTACCCGTTTATACCGTCTGGGGAGCATGCGAAGATGTCTCGATCCTCGAAAAAATCCGTGCCGCTGGACCATCGGCCCTCAAGACTTCCTCCCAACCGGCTACCAAAAGCTCAGAACCGAACCACAAGCATAATTCTCTCTCTGCATATTCCATCCCTAACCTAACCGTACTCGACGAAGCTACGACTCGATGTTTAGTATTTGGTGGTATTAGGTTGCGACTGTTCGGTTTAGGTGGTGCAGTAGTCCCACATAAACTATTTGATAATGGTGAGGGGGGTGCTACCATTGCCGGTGGGCAGGGCACCATGTGGACGAGTATCCTACAGATCGGGGAAGTGGTCGATACCGCTCAACGTGTTTATGACCCAACCGAAACTCGACTATTAATATCACATGCCAGCCCTGGTCGAGAGGGCTTATTGGCACAACTGGCACTCGTCTTGAAAGCAGATCTGACAATATCTGCAGGTCTCCATTTCCGGTATGACCACATCACTCATCTTCCTCCCCTTTTATCTCGAAGTCACTCAACTTTTTTTGATGTTTCCCGCGTCCTTTATCATGTATAGCTATGGGGTTAGCTATAACGAGTTCAGCGTTCAACACGATCAAGAAGCTTTTCGTTCCAAGTTGCTTCATGCCAAAGTAACTTTTAACGAGATTTGGGATACGGTTAAGAATCAGGTTGATGCTGTTATCGAGTGAGCTCCATCGCCTGGTTCACCACTTGTAACATGGGCTGACTTAGTTTGTTAATCCCTTGTCAGTGACCAGCAGCGCCAATTACTTTCAAATGCCCTAGCCGTAGCCAATCGTGTTCCTGCCCCGCCGCCCCCGGGTTCGGCTGCTGCGACTGAGGAGCCTGCCTGGAAGAATTCCTGGAACTGGAACTTACCAGATGCGGCTTATGGAAGCTTGATATTGGACATCAAAGAGGGGCGTGTCGGTGCTGAAATGCGCAGTCAAGGTGTGTGGCTCCAACGATTCCCTATGCTTGTAATCTTTTCTAATCTAGTTAAACATACCTTTCTTCGATCAAAGGGTTTAATTTTGCCTATCGGTCCCAAGCACAATCGAAACCACCCAGTACACCTTCTCTTATCAACCCCCGAGCACCTATTCCCCATCTATCCCCCTCTGCGGGAAACCCCAATGATAACCAGAGTCCCCAACCCTTGGCACGACCACAGAACCAATCTTCAAGCCAGGCTTCCCCGTCTTACGGAAATAGATCGCTGGGCACAAACGCAGTTTCAGGTCAAACAAAAAACTCATCTCAGCATCATCAACCAGAATCATCCGCCCCTCCCTCCTCGGGTGGACCACACAACCATCCACCTCGCTCTCACCAGCAACATGGCAGCGGCCAAGGCAGTCAGGGTAGCGGGCGTCATTCAAATCAATACTCCAACCATCGTTACTCCAAATCGCGAGACGATAGGCGGGATGAAAGCTCGCGTACACACACCTCTACAAACTCAACCTCAGGAGCCCTGGAAACCGATTCTGCCCCGAAATCGGCTGCCCAAACACGACCAAAATCTGGACTGGATGAGACCACAAAGAATTCCAGTAGGTCGCCGCAACGTTGTTACTTGATCATGTCGTAATAAATCTTTGACTGTCGGCTTTGAAAATTTAAGACTCAGGAAACCATGACTTGATAGCAACTGGAGGTCAGCAGTCATCTCCTGCCCCATCGCGGAAATCTTCTTTCGCCGGCAAAAAGAAGAAAGGCTCTTCCGGTGGGCAAACCAGTGGCTCGAAGAGTGACACCGATCGTGCGACTCAAGACAAAAGCGATGGTGACGCTGGAACAGGGACTACCCATAACGGAACGGCCAGTATTGGATCGAGCAAAGAATTCAAGGGGAAAACGGATGCTCCACAGTCTGAAGAGAAAGCTGAACCCAGCGAGAAGTTAGTGAAAAGCAATGCCAATTCTTCTGATTCAACTCCAACGATAGCAAATGGCGATGGTGGTAATAACAGTCATTACCGAGGTCGCTCTGGGCCGCGAGGCAGGGGAGGCCAAGGACAGTATAACGCGAGGAACAATCGGGGCGGACGCGGTGGCGGCAGAGGGATGGATAGAGATGGGTTCAACTCTCGCCCTGCCGGACCTGGTCTAGTGGGGCCTGCTCTTGCTGGCGCCGGCGTAAGTGCTTTTTATTTGATTTGTAGTTAAAGAGAGGTATATGATCCGTTTGGCTCTTCATTTACTTATTGTCTCCTACTATTTGTTTCTATTGTTATAGATCGGAAACAAAAGCGCCGGTAACAGCTCTCCCAATACCAGTGGAAATGCTGGCGCAGGAGATAATAGATAATCCGCATTTAGAATTCAATGAAAAAAAAAATCTAACCTCTAAACTCAAGGATATTGCTTCTACCGCGACGTAAAATGACGGGAACGACAAACAAAAACAAAAAGACAATTACTTTGAATTAATTTGGTAGCCCTTTGGAATTGTAGTGAACTGCTCTTGAATATGCGCGTACATACCAATTTTTGGCTTGCCTCCGAAAAGATGAAGAAAAAAAGCAAGATACGTCCATCCTGGTTCTATGATTTCAATTTTTTATTCAATCACATCCTTAATTTCTCTCTAAGTTTGTCTTGTCTTGTCTTCAGAATTGCCCTCCTAAATAACGAAACCAACTCAATTAGCTGTCATTTTTTTCCAAACTGCATATATAACTTTTTTTTTGACAGTGTGCTGAAGAACATTTTGTATAATCCATATGGCCAGTAATCTTTCCATTTTTAAAAGGATACTAGAGAGGGCCTTTTTCTTTGCATATATCTTGTGTCTCACTGGGGCATGGGAGACTGATAATGATACACAACTATTAATGAATTACATACAGGATAAAAATAATAGACATTTTGCCTTCTTCCAAGACTGTTGACCTGTGAATATCCCTTCAAGGGGGGAGAACCTTTTTGTAAGTTCCATCAGGTCAATGAGGGAACTTTCATGGAAGTTCTGTAGAAATCTACTGCTGAAATATTTTGTATTTTGCTTTCCCAACCTTCCTGAATCTAGGAAAACTTTACAATGTAGCTAAATTGATTCTGCATGTACAGTGCCAAGACAAAAGTTTTTGTCAGGCATTTTTTGTTAAAAAAAAAGAAACAATCAATCAATCAATCAATCATCACAAGTTTTTTTGACAGGGTCCTCAGGGACTGATAAGTATGAATATGAAACATTTGAAACTACAAAACATCAGAAGTACCAAGTGGCATGTCCAATTTTTACTAACATGAATTTGATTTTCAATAAAGGTTGAAAGGCATTCTCAAATCAACACTCCTTCCCACCACCCATCTAGAGATGTTGGGGTTGTTGATGTTTCAATCTAGGCACTGTGTGATACACATTTCTAACATATCCATGTGAGACTTCATAACAGCATTGGAGGAAAAACCATCACACACAAGCTATACATAACTAATGTAGTTAACACAAACCACCACTTTACCAGTGTGTAACTAGCTCAATTGTTAGAGAATCACCCTTGGTTGAGGGTGAAATCACAGTTTCATTTCTTAATTATCTTATCTCTTGTAGAAAAAAATGCCTCATAAATAGAAAGAATATTCTAGAAGAAGTGCTGATACAAAAATATCTTGGGATGCACCATGGTTGATTTGAAAACATCTTGGGTTGAGTGTGTTCAAAGCACCAATATTGTGGCTTGATTTAGATATGATTGAAAGTGAAATTCTAGTTCTGCTGGTGTAAACTGGGGGCTTAGATTAATTTTTCCATTCCAGTGAAGAGGAGTGGCCAATCATTTCTTCTTGAGAAGATAATGACCCAGAAAATCAAGCTTAGAGACATCTTAGCATGGGTTTTGATTTGGAAAGTGAATTAAAATTCCACATCTCAAGAACTTATCTTGCACAGATTTAGCCACTGATACTGATCCTCTTGAAGACTCAAAAAATAAACTCACATCAGAAAATGAATTTAAATATTATTGAAAATGAAAATTGATAAGAAAATGAACCATTGACAAGTTTTTTCCTTGCTTGACAATAAAATTGATATTTTCAAATTTGATCAGAATTGATAAATACACTATTTTTTGTTAATAGGGGGTATCAAATATGATTAAATCTTACATTATTTAATTGATGGGTTTTCAAAAATTCACCATTTTTAAAACATGTTGGACCTTCACCCATCACCTCTCAGGACTTATTAATAAAGAATGTGATTTTTGAATAATTGACTAGTTTCAAATAGTTTATTTGGTATATTTGATACCACCTAATTTAGTAAGAGTGATCCATTCATATATTATATTTATTGGATTTATTCCATTATATAGCAGATTTATCATGTAAAGTAAATTATTTTCTTTCTTATAAACACTGCTCTAATATCTATATTAGGGGGTATCAAATATAACAAATCCACCATTAGAAACCAGTCAATTATCAAAAAAATTATTTCTTCATTAATGGGTCCTAAAAGATTATTGGTGAAGAACAAACATGCTTTAAAAAAGGTGGATTTTTGAAAACCCGTCAATTACATAATGGTAGATTTGGTCATATTTGATACCCCCTATTGTTCAATTATACATAATATCAAAGAATTTTATATTCATGTTGGATATTCCAATATCTCAAACCATGTGATGGAGACATGAAAAGCTTGGAAGCTGGGGTAATTAGAAAAGTAAAGAAACACATTTTAAATTCATGTGAAGTAAATAAATTGCACCTGAAAAAAAAAATTAACTTGAGCATATTTTCATGAGAAGTCAGCCTTCTCCAGATAGAATCAACAGAGGATCCTGGTAAGAGTGGAATCTTTTAAGACCAGTCCTGATTTTTTGGGCTAATAGCCAAGGATCTTTAAGAGGAATCCTATTTTGTTTGTTTGATGTAGAAAAAACGCAGAAAAATGAGAGGAGAAGAGTAGAAAAGGAGAAGAAACAGGCAAGTAGCAGTTGATTGGTTCAGAGAACCACCCCAGGAGATAGAAATAAACGGAAAAGAAATATTAATAGGAAAATGCATTAATTTTAGGTTTTGATGACACTGGTGAGTGTGTAAATGTCCCAACAATGAGGAATCCTGGACTGGGTGATCTGAGTGGTTCTGGTTGGTTCTGGCCTGAGTTTGAAAATCTTCACTAAGTTCTGTTTTCAGAGCAGGGTGAGCTTCAAATTGAATATTATTCAATTTGGTGATCAACTTAGAATTACACTGATCATCAGCCTTGAAAATATCAGGCATAAAACACCATCAAGCTTCACCTCATGTATTGTAAATGTATATAAAAATAAGGAGATTCTAATGGTGAGAAATATTTTTCTTTCTTATCATTGTGTTCTACTGTAAAAACTCTATAAGAGACAATAATGAAAGAAATATAACATTATGTTTAAAGTGGAAGCATTTTGGACAGTCTTACTGTCTCTAAGGCTGACATTAAAGCCCTTTTTAATTTCTTCACACACCATGAAATTCAAGATGTCACTTGCTAGTAAGGGAAATCCACAAGTACAATGGCACACCTTTTTACTCTTGTAGTTTGATCTAGTAAGTGATATCTTGATTTTCATGGTGACAGAGACCTCAGCAGCCCCTTTCAACCATACTGTGACTTTTTTCAAGGATTCCCTTTAAAAAGAGTACTATTAGTGAGCCATCCCTCTTGAATACTTCTCCCCCATCCACATTCCTGGGCACCACGTAAGAAACATGTATTTTCTCTTCACTGTATGTCAGATGGAGCTGGAACTAAACAATTTCTTATATATACCTTGGAGAGATGTTCTAGAACTACTCTACTATAGTTATTGCTATTTCAGTAAGAAGTGTCAGAATTAGTCTCTTACAAAAGAAAATTAAACTGATAGGAAGAAAGGATTTGATAGAGAATAGTGATGAAGAGAAATATTTATGATGATTAAGAAAAGGGGGTAGCTCACCTATAAGTTCAGGAGGAACTTTCCAAATTAGTCTCTACTGAACTAGGAGGGAAATGGGGAAGAGTGAATCATAAAGTGGTGTTTGATTATGTAATTTACATGAATTTTGTGTGAAAGCTCATGAGATGAGGGTTCACACACCATACCTGTTAGTATGCCCCAGAAGATCAGGTTAACCACCAAAACCCCCCAGTCTCACTCCTGGTGCTGATATTAAGAGGGAAACATAAAAACCCCTGTTAGAAGTTACCTCTGAAAGAAATAATTCCACATTTTTTGTCCATTTTCCATGCCCCTTTCTGTATTTTTATTAAATTTAAAAATCCCCTCAAAACCCCAAAAACATCCATAAAAACATCCAGACTCCATAATTTTTTTTATCTTTTCTGTTATCTTAGCAATGCATGTAAATAGACAGACTATCCATTTTAATCAGTTCTTCTGACAGTAATCCCATAAGTTACCCTAGAATACATCACTTTTAGCAGAAATAAAACAAAATACCAATTAAAGTGGTTTAGGGCATCATAGCAAGTCCTATTGTTGGATTTTCTCCCTTAGCCTGAGCAAATATCTTCTAACAGCTATGACAAAATTTGAAAGCTGGTAGCATAATTTTGTTACACTAGCATGGTGGACCAAGCAGCAGAATTTTATTATGCTAGCATGGTGGGCCCAGTTTTTCTTAAATTCTCTATCTGCTCAATTCTTTGAGAAAAATCCAGAACTTGTGAAATCATCTTTGAAATTCATCTCTGGAAAGCAATAATCCCTCAACCAATCATCTGGAACCAATAAAACATGTTGGAATATGCTTATATAGTCTAGTCTGAATGCTTCTACTAAAGCATATCATGTATATAGTCTGATCTACCTTTCATCCACTGAATCTCACTCAGTTAATCTAAGGCACAGTACTTTATCTTTGTGCTCCATCATCTGTCACAAGACTTGCATATGTGATTTCTGATCTTGACCTGGTCCACCTCAACAAAAAAGATCTCAAGTGAATCATTAACCAGTTGCTGAAATTTTGGAAGCAAAATTCCATCCTTTCTCCCACCAACAATCTTTCATAAATTTGATATTCTTTTTCTCCTTTTAATAATTTCTTTTCATTATCTTTTGTGCATGTACTCTCCTTGATTAGTTCAAATCATTTTTCTTTGTATTTTCCTCAGTTAAGCAACATTATATTTTTGAGAGCCAGGTATACATTTTTCAATGGTGCCAGTACTTTGAGTTGAGCCAAATTATCTCAAAAAAACAATGAGATAAAATCCTACTCAATCTTCAAATTTATACATTTGTGCTTTGAACAACCAAATTCTTCTTGGTTTGTTGTTTTGGCCACATGAAACCTTCAACCTGGTATTTTTTTCTTCCCCTATGGAATGTGTTGAATTAGGCTCAGCAGTCACTAGCTTACGGGCTTCATATCTCAACACACATCAACAACCAAACATCTATCCTTGACACACAACACTCAACCAATTGAAATCTCAGCATTCTTTGAAACAAATGCACACATATGCATTCAAAGATCAACTTTCACAAATCAAGACATTCAAGAATTGATGAATAACTCTCCTTTGCAAATCTCTTGACTTTTCTGGATTCATCATTCACACTTGGAACCTGATGCGTGAAAAGCTTGGAAATAACCCCTTCCATCTTCCAATGGTTTGCTTATCAATCTGTTTCTTTCCTTTTCTGGCACAACATCATCATGATATATCTTTGATGATTAACATCATCACCATTAATAACCCCCAAGTCAATCAACAGTCACAAT
>SMGU01005002.1:0-12980 GCA_004348175.1 Puccinia novopanici
CACCACATTAGATATGAATATGCCTACCAGAACATGGGATAAGGTGCGCTACTGACCCTATCTGGTAGTGCATATTCGACTGGCGCCGACTGTTCGCGACTTGCTTAGACTGCCCCCCAACTACATGTCAACCACCCGGAACTCAACACAGCTGCTTCCGAGCCGGCAATACAGCAGCTGTGTGTACACCGGCCAACCCCATCGCTAGACCGGCCAGCCCCATCGCTAGACCGGCTGGCCCCATTGCTAGACTGGCCGGCCAGCCGATCGCCACTTCTCATACTAACCAGCCATACCACGCAGAAGGACCTGAGCACTCCATCAAGACAAAGGACTCAAGTCAACAAACTCCTCCAGAAGGCAAGTTTGCTCGACGTGCACATTACCATCAACACAGTCCTACCTGCAAGAAGAAAAATTGGGAATGGCTATATCTTTTTTGTTACTTGGATAAAGGGTATGAAAATTTCAAATCATTAATTTTAATTTTTTATTTCAATTCAATGGACCTCCAAGAAATGAATATTTAATTTGTCATGAGATAGAGGGGTAGGTAGGTTGGCTGCAGCCAGCTGAGAATTGGAAAATTGGAAATGGCTGTATCATCTTTATTACTTGGACAAAGAGGATGTAAATTTCAAATAATTAATTTTAATTTTTTATTTCAATTCAATGGACCTCCAAGAAATGAATATTTAATTTGTCATGAGATAGAGGGGTAGGTAGGTTGGCTGCTGCCAGCTTGAAGTAGGAAAATTGGAAATGGCTATGTCTTTTTTGTTACTTGGAAAGGGGATGCAAATTTCAAATCATAAAATTTATTTGTTTTCTTTCAACCCTATGGAAATCTTAGCAATGAATCTTGAATGGTTTCAGAGATAGAGAGGGAGGTAGGTTGGCTGCAACCTGGTTAGAGTAGGAAAATTGGAAATGGCTGTATCATCTTTTTTACTTGAATAAATTTGATTTAAATTTCAAATTATCAATTTCAATTTGGTATTTCAACACTTTGGACCTCTTATTAATTAATCTGTAATAGTGTCTGATATTGAGGGAGCAGGGGGATTGGCTGTAGCCAGGTTAGAGTAGGTATCAATGACAATTACTGGGTCAATTTAAATCCAACCAAATGATCCATTCAATCATATATTTCATCAATTGAAAGAATTTATTTGATTTTGATTCAATTTTAATTCACCTATTACTTTTCAATTTGTACTTGTTGTGCCTTGATATCAGATAATGCAGATATATCAAGGCTTAGGTACAACTTGACAAGTACTGGGTTAATTCAAATAAAAATAAATGTGGATATATTCTTTTTGATTACTAAATTGATTATTGAAACTTTTTTCATTTGAATTGTCCTAGTACTTGTCAAGTTGTACTTATGCCTTGATATATCTGCATTATCTAATGTCAAGGCACAAGTACAACTTGACAAGTATTAGAACAATTCAAATCAAGAAAAAGGTGCAAATCATCTATTTTATCCCGAAAAATAATGTATAAACCTTTGGTTTGATTTTAATTGAATTACTTGTCAAGTTTTACTTGTGCATTGATTTATCTGCATTATCTAATATCAAGGCACAAGTACAACTTGAAATGTACTAGTTCAATTCATAGCAAACCAAATATTTAAAATTCTTTTTGATTATTAAGTAGATTATTGAATTTTTTGTTTTTTTTTTTGAATTGTCCTAGTACTTGTCAAGTTGTACCTATGTCTTGATATTATATATAGAATGCAGATATATCAAGGCACAAGTACAACTTGACAAGTACTAGGCCAATTAAAATCAACAAAAGTTTACAATCATCTACTTCAGCATCAAAAAGAATTTTTCCAAAAAAAAAAAAAGTCAATTGACCTAGTACTGGTCAAGTTTTACTTGTGCCTTGATATTAGATAATGCAGATATGCCAAGGCACAAGTACAACTTGACAAGTACTAGGTCAATTAAAATCAAACCAAACATGTATAACTTCTTTTTGATGATAAAATAAATTATTGAAACTTTTTTTTTATTTTAATTGCTCTAGTACTTTTCAAGTTGTACTTTTGCCTTGATATATCTGCATTCTCTAATATCAAGACAAGGGTACAACTTGAGAAGTACTAGGACAATTCAAATCAAAAAAATGTTTCAATTATCTATTTCATCATTAAAAAGAATTTTTACACCTTTGGGTTGCTGTGAATTTACTTACTACGGTCAAGTTGTACTTGTGCCTTGATATTAGATAATGAAGATCAATCAAGTCACAAGTATAACTTGACAAGTACTAGTTCAATTAAAATTAAAAAAGGTGTATCAATTATTTTTGGGGATAAAATAGATGATTTAAACCTTTGGATTGATTTGAATTGACCTATTACTTGTCAAGTTGAACTTCTGCCTTGATATTTATAGATAATGCAGATATATAAAGGCTCAAGCTCATACAACTTGACAAGTACTAGGACAATTCACATCAAAGAAAAGTTTCAATCATCTATTTCATAATTAAAAATAATTTATCCACCTTTGTTTTGATGTGAATTAACCCAGTACTTGTCAAGTTGTACCTGTGTCTTGACATATCTGCATTATCTAACATCAAAGCACAAGTACAACTTGAAAAGTACTAGGTAAATTAAAATTGAATAAAAATTAAATAAATTCTTTCAATTGATGAAATATATGATTGAATCCTTTTTTTGGATGTAAATTGACCCAGTACTTGTCATTGGTACCTACTCTAACCTGGTCACAGCCAATCCCCCTGCTCCCTCAATCTCAGGAACGATTACAGATTCATTAATTAGAGTTCCATAGTGTTGGAATGCCAAAGTGAAATTGATTCTTTGAAATTTAAATCTCATTTATCCAATTAAAAATATGATCCAGCCATTTCCAATTTTCCTACTCTAACCAGGCTACAGCCAACCTACCTCCCCCTCCATCTCTGAAAACATTCAAGATTCATTGCTATAATTTCCATAGTGTTGAAAGAAAACAAATAAACTTTACTATTTGAAATTTGCCTCCCCTTTATCCAAGTAAAAAAAAGACATAGTCATTTCCAATTTTCCTACTCTAAGCTGGCAGCAGCCAACCTACCTGCCCCTCTATCTCTGAAACCATTCAAGATTTCTTGCCACAAGTTCCATATTAATGAAATAAATGATCAAACTTGATGATTTGAAATGTATATGCCCTGTATCCAACTAACAAAAAAAGATACAGCCATTCCACATTTTTCTTCTTAGCACAAGGTCAATGGAAATGTGCATGTCAAACGAACTTGCCTTCTGGATGAGTTTGTAGACTCGAGTTGTTTGTCTTGAAGGAGTGCTCAGGTTCTTCTTTGTGGTATGGCTGGTTAATACGCGGAGTGATGATGGGCCGGCTTGCCGGTCTAGCAATGGGGCCAGTCGGTCTAGCGATGGGGCTGGCCGGTCTAGCGATGGGGTTGGCCGGTGTACACACAGCTGCTGTAGCCGGCTCGGCAGCAGATTTGTTGAGTTCTGGGTGGTTGACGTGTAGTTGGGGGGCAGTGTAAGCCTAAATCCTGAATCTTATTTAATGGTGGTGAAAATTGTGATTGATTTTCACCACCTGCAATAAGCTGTTGGGCACATATGTGGAAACATGCAATCCAGACTTCATGGGATTGTCGGCGACGGGAAGGAAGGCCTGCAATCAAACATGTTCATCCCAGGACGCTCCGAGAAGCGGAAATAAACAAGGACCGGCAGCAGGGGTTGAGCGTTAAATAGAAATTAGACTGCAAGCAAAGTGGATCCAACCCAGCATGGAGCTGAAGGTTTATCCAGAACTTCCCACCTGCAACTTGCAAGTGTCAGCACTATTGTCAAATGGGTGGCAATATCATCTGGCCCATTGAGCAGACACAGAATCCGCAGCGGAATATGGCAGAAATCTGCCTGGTGGTCCACCCACCCAGGTGTATGTGATATAAGGGATGCAAAGAAAAAATATAATGTCCATTTAGAAATCCACTTTTCATGCCCACAAAGAGTTTGGTGAGATCCTTGAAGCACTTGATTATGGCTGCATTAGCTTATTAAGGCTCTGTTTGGACACCCCAAGTGTCATAAAAAACATTTTTGTGTGGGATTATTATGGGGGGAGACTGGATATTAAATTCTAATTTCCTGCTGTTTGCCAGGACCACAAATTTCATAAAGATTATTCCTGGACCTCACTGCAAAAAAAAACTCAATCAACTGCCTGAAGTTGACATGCAGCATGCTCCAGCCAAGCTGCCATCCAAACTCCACCTGTCTGCATATGCAGATTTAGTGACTGTGCATCAACGCTTGGTTGAATCACTCTTGGAGAAAGGTTTGAGTAACACCACAAGCTTCCTTGGACTTTCTTCATGTCAACTGCAGGTAATTCCACCTCCTTCTATCAACCTATGCTCATCCACCACTCTGAACACCAATTATCCACCATTCCATGTTGCAAAAAGCAACGGGCTTGTCAGCCTTAGAGATACTCCAGAGTATCCAAAAGCCTGCATATCTGTAATAATAGTATTTTACCTCAATTAATAATGATAAATCATTGAATATTATTTTAGAAATGGATTTCTCATGTAATTTTACCTAGGGTTACCCACTTGGCCTACCCCAAAATTCCTACTCCTTCTGGTACTTTGTAACAACTCAAAGTACCATAAGAAGTATTAAAGATTAATCATTGCTGTGGACTGTGCAGTAAATATGTACGTAACTTAGTCACATATAATATGTAAATAAAAATAATGTAAATGTACATAAATAAGAAATGAATACAGTTCAAATCTTATTTAAACAATGAGAGAGGAGCTTTAGCTGGATTTCAATTATAATACAATCCCAATTGTATACAAGTAGATTTTAGTACAATTTCAATAGTAATATAATTGAGATTAGAGCAACCTGAGAAAGCTCCACATGAACAGTCTTTGAGAACTTATTCCAATTCATGCTATTCAATTAGTTGACACATGATGTTATTGGTTATAACAATGCATCATGATGCCATGGGGACATAGAATGAATTGAAGCACTCAAATGAACCATGATGGTGCAAGATGACACCATTATGGCATCAATTGATGTGAGAATGGTGCAATACACCTTAAGTCCTTCCTGTAGCTTCCTGGGAGACTTTTAGAATATAAAAGGTGGCCTTCTTTGGCTTTGAGATGGACCCTCAGTGATTCACCCCAGCATAACTTAGTAAGTGCAGTGAATACCCTCCTCCTACTTTTATAGTAGTGTTTCCATCTCCCCATCACCTTACCTTTTTACTACTGGAACTTTAGTCTGTCTTATTAAAATCCTCATTTAAAAGCTTTCTTTAGAACCTTAAAAGTAGTTGCTGCAAGACTTCCACCCCTGACAAGTAGCCAATCAGTTCAAGTGCTTGCCAGCTACTCTTAACAACTCTGTTGTTACCTTGATATAAGCACAGTTACTCCATCTGTCACCTCTGTCTCCTTCACTTGTATATCAAGTAAGTTAATCTTAAGAGGTATCTCCTACCTTAAGCCATCCTAGATTGGGCCACAAGGGGACTATAATTTAACAAGTGTAGTTATACACCTGGTAGATTAGAGAGTAATCTCATCTTTTGATAATTTCAGCACAGTGATAGTACTTGGCATATCCATTGGATCCCCCAAGTTTCATACACATAGCTGATAGGGCTCCACAATCTAATTCTCCTACTCTGCCAAGTCAACCTGCACTTCCCCCGCTCTTTCACAAATAAGCTATCCCTATACTCCACCCATACCAACTAAAATTGCTCCACCTGTTTATAGCTCTATTCAATCTATGAATTCTCAAATTAGCTTTTCTTGGCCAGTTACAGAATCCAACCAAACTGCCCCAGCAGTGTTGCAAAAAAAAAACTGCATTGCACTGTTTGACTCAAATTACCCCACACTGCAAAAAAAACTGGCTCAACTACCAGCAGTTGACATGCAGAAACTCCAAGGAAGCTTGTGGTGTTACTCAAACCTTTCTCCAAGAATGATTCATACAAGCTTTGATGCACAGTGACTGTGCATGCTGCACAGTGACTGTGCCAACAAATCTACATATGCAGACAGATGGAGTTTGGATGGCAGCTTAGCTGGA
This sequence comes from Puccinia novopanici, assembly GCA_004348175.1. Taxonomy (NCBI): domain Eukaryota; kingdom Fungi; phylum Basidiomycota; class Pucciniomycetes; order Pucciniales; family Pucciniaceae; genus Puccinia; species Puccinia novopanici. Next base: position 6,146 of record SMGU01005002.1, read on the forward strand.
GCATGCTGCATGTCAACTGCAGGCAGTTGACTGAGTTTTTTTTGCAGTGCCATATACCAAAAATGAACACACCAATCTTGAATCCAACAATGCAGAGGAAGATGAATCTGATGATAGCTCAGAATGCAACCACCAAAATTTCCCATCTTCTGTCCTAAATCAAACTCCCCTGCAGTCAAAAGCCTCTCAAATATTGTTGGTCTTAGCTGAAACCCCAAAAGGTTCAAGTGCTACCCAAAGAAAAAAAGATTCTTCTGGCTGACAAGAGCTCCAGTGGACAGGGGTCATGGAATAAATGGTGATGGCTCTTTATGTTCAGGCAGTCAAAGAGGGCAAAAAATCAGTTGGGGGCTTCAAAGGGGAAGTCCATTGATGGGTTGCTAAAAATCTCAACAAGCAGTGCCCTGGATGTATGTTGTCTTTTCTGAGGATACAAAAGGATGAAGTCATTTCTAGAAGAGTGTGAGAGGGGGTGTTGCCTAATCTGGAAGCCAAATGGGGATTGCTGAGTGTGCCAAAGAAAATGGCCAATTATGTGTCTGTGCTGAGCCATCTTAATTCTAGGGTTTAAGCCAGGATCCTAGGTTTGAGTGTACTGATCATTCCTCTAAATCCTGGTGCTTTGTCCTCCTGAAAAATGGGAAATCCAGTGGGAAATACAATATGCTATAAGCAGGGTGATTTTGGGTAAAATGGGATCCTGATCCTGATTCTGGGGTGATGATTGGGAAAAATTGAGTACTTTGGCTTTGAGGTCTGAAAAACAGGATTACCAAAGTGGTCACTGAAGACTCAAAAGATGGTGTGGCCTGTAGCTCAACCCAAGGGAATGTCCAAAAGATGAAGCACCAGGCAGGTGGCTCTGCATAGGGTGCCATCTGAAGAAAAGAAATGAGTTTCAGGATTTTTTTTTTGGAAAGCTGGGGCCTGTAGAACATGTGTTTTGAAATGCCCATGGAATAATAAAGAATAAAGAGTAGCAGGAATTATGATATATAATAATTCCTGCAAGAGTTATCCTTACAAAAAAGGGCCAGGGGGATGGTGTTGATGAACAAACTGAATGATGTATTTTGGATAAGTGAAGAGAAAGAACACAAAGATAGAGAAAATGATATAACCTGAAGGCAAACAGCAATACAGCTATGACAGACACAAAGAAGGAAGCACAATGATGACTTAGAAAGGAGATGAAAGAAAGAAGTGTTAATGAAAAGGATCACAGGCAAGAGACGAGACACAAACAGATGAGAACCTACAAGGATTGACAAGGATGAGTGTTTGATGGTTGGCGGATTGTCAAGAAGAAGGGAAAGAAAGTCGGACTGGAGAGAGCTTCAAAAGGTGTTCAAGCAATTGATGATGATATGGAAAACAGCACAATGATAATGGAAATTGATGATGATAGTTCTGGGTGGACAAGTATGAAGAAGGCCACAACGGAAAGAAGATTGTTGAGGGAAGAGAGCAATATTTTAAATAATGGAAAGAGAAGCTGACTGTGAGAGCGAAATGATCTGAGGGATGAGTGTCTGAGTGATAAGAAAAGATCTGAGAGTGTGAATGAGGGACAAGAGAACAGAAACAAGGACCGGGAACAGGGAAAAGGACTCAAAGATTGAGGGTCAAGAGTCAATTGATCCAATTGAGTCAGAGGAGACAGTGCACAAGTGAGCATTAATATCAACAGATGGAAAAGAGTTTTGAAAGGGATTTTGTGACAAAGAGAGAAAGAAAACTAGTTGAAGGCAACAGGTGGCAATGGCTGAATAAGCTGTAGGCTGGAATGAGCTGAGGACGGGCAAAAGGGGGGGGGGAAGGGGGCCTTTTTGAGTTTTTTTTCTGGAGAATTTGGGAAGGAAAAATGGAGATTTCTGATTGTTTGTGATTCCCTTAGTAATTACTTGTTTACATCTTAGTCTGTATTGTGACTCAATAGTGGCATATTGTGTCATGTGGTGTGTCACATGGTGTGGCTTGTCACACCATATGGCTGGTTGGATGGGGTGGCTTTTTACTATTCTATTTCATTATTATTGAAAGGTTTGGGTGCTTCCAGGTGGCTATAGAAGTTACTAGGCTAATTTAATGGTTATATTTATGATGTAATGTGGCACATTAGGTGTTATAAAAACCTGTGGTGATTCTTTGGAATGTGCCACAGAAGTTTTCATTTCTTACTATGATAAAAGATGTGAAGGGTTACTCATATTATTATTATACTTTAAGGGAGTGAACATAGTTTATTTTATGTTTAGAATTAATCGGTGCATCAATATTTAATTATTTATTGCACCACAATGTCTGATTATTTTGTTAAAGTAGTTATTTCATACTATGATAAAATATGTGAAGGGTTACACATATTATTATTATACTTGCAGGGAGTTAACCTCAGTTATTTTATGTGTAGAATTAGTTGGTCCAATAAAATTTAATTATTTATTGCACCACATATTAGTTTTTGTCAAATATTGTTATTCATTTTTGAATTAATTAATATTATTTATTTTTGACTACTATATTGTATTGTCTCTGCATAGTAGCAAGCGGACACAAAATATAATTAAAAAAAATTGATTTGATTAAAAAGACCTTGGGATTGACTTGTGCAATAAAAACTACACATGATACACAAGTTAATGATGTCAAAAGCAAAATAAAAAATAATTGAACACAGAAAATTTAAATATTTTTCATTGAAAGTTATACTCTTCTACCTCTACCCAGATCAAACCTGCTTTGGTTTCTTGGTCATCCATGTCTCTGTTTATGATATGTTGTTGAACCTCTACTTAGTTTGACATTGCAACCAGTTTGAGTGCAGTATTGTGCCCACATGTTGTCTCTTATTTAATCCTGCCATTGATTCAATTCACACTTGGTGTGTCCACATGGTTTTTCTACCACCACATTTTTGGTGGTGTAATTCTCATCATCTGCAAATGCCGCATGATTGTTTGTCTCAAAGAACTCATTGCCCAATGTACCTGAATGATAAATCAAAAATTTGTGGATCACTCACTTCCAGTGCAAAAACAAGCTTTCTATGAGTGTTGAGATTTTATTCCAGAACATTTGTAAGAATTAGAAAGAACTTCTTCCAAGCACAAAATGTCTGCTTGACCACATTGGAAGCCAGTCATGCTTCAAGTTGAACAGTTAACTTGTGTTTGATTATCTAAAATCAGTAAAAATGTCAGTAATCAAAATAAACCAGAAAATAATAATAATAGGAATTGATAAACTAGCCTTTGGGATGCAATTCCTTGTTTGTGTAAGTGATATTGTACCCCACAATACGGAACCAGGACACTGTTTCCTACACTGTAACCGGCATCTGGAAAATATAAATGCCCTTTGGGAATAATGCAATTTTATTTTCATGCATGATGCAACACTCTTGCATCATGTGCACAGCCATCACATAAGTGAATTTCATATCAAAATTCACAACTCCAACTATGTTTTGCAAGAGAAAACCCTTGTGGTTTTGGTAAGGGGCAGCCATGTGTTCTTGGACTTGAGCTGGAATGTGGACACTGTCAGCTATGTGTATGAAACTAGGGGGATCCAATGGATATGCCTAGTACTAGCACTGTGCTGAAATTATCAAAAGAAGAGATTACTCTCAATCTACCTAGTGTATTGCTACTCTATTTAAACTCATGTCCCCTTGTGGCCCAATCAAGGATGGCTTAAGGTAGGAGATACCTCTTTAAGATCAAATTACTTGGTATACAAGTGAAGAAGATAGAGGTGACAGCTGAGCTTTGCTTATATCAAAGTAACAAAAGAGTTGTTAAAAGTAGCTGGCAAGCACTTAAACTGATTGGCTCCTTGACAGAGGTGGTGGTCTTGCTGCAACTACTTTTAAGGATCAAAGAGAAATCTTTTAAATGGGGCTTTTAATAAGACTAACTATTGTTCCAGTGGTAAAAAGGTATGGTGATGGGGAGATGGAAACACTACTCTAAAAGTAGGATGAGGGAATTCACTGCACTTACTATTGTATGCTGGGGCAAATCACTGAGGATCAATCTCAAGGCCAAAGAGGCCAACTTTTATATTCTTTAGGTCTCTCAGGGAGAGCTCATGGTGTATCACACCATTATTACATCAAATGATGCCATAATGGTGTCATATTGCACCATAATAGCCCAATTGAGTACTTCCATTCACTCTATGTCCCCATGACATCATGCATGCATTGTTATAACCAATTTCTGCTTGCGTCAACTTATTTTGAAATAGAATTACTTGGGAATAGTTCTCACAGAATTTACAAGTGGAAATTTCTCAGGTTGCTATAACTTCAATTTATATTACTATTGAAATTGTGCTACAATATAATTGTGTACAATTGGAATTGTATTATAATTGAAATCCAACATAATTCTGCTCTCTCATTTTATAAATAAGGTTTGAACTATATTCATTTCTTATTTATGTACATACTCCATAAAATTATTCAAATAATACATATTTTATGGTATGTACTTATTTTAATGCTCAGTCCACAGTAATACTTCTTATGGTACTTGAGTTACAACAAATTACCAGAAGTAGTAGGAATTTGGGGGTAGGCCCAGTGGGTAACCCTATTTAAAATTACATGAGAAATCCATTTCTGAAATAGTATTTGAGGATTTCTTTATATTAAATGAGATATAATACTATTATTACAATATGCAGGCTTTTGGATACCCTGGAGTATCTCTAAGGCTGACAGACACCAAGCCCCCAGGCATTTTTTAAAGATAGAGGAAAATTTTGTATTTGCAGCTATATTGGGGTGGGGATTCCTGATCTATGGCTAGGATATGTATAGTAGAGCCAATCAACAGACAAGATGAATTATGTGATGGAATACTTGAGATATGGTCTCACCACTGTGTTGGAACTGGTCCTGAGTTAGTTGGCTTGTGGCACCATGACCAACAATATACATGAAAATCACCAATTCTTTGTCCATTGTGAGCAATTTTAAAGCCGGTGTTGTATCCAAGTTGGCCAGTCTTAATTACAGCAGAAAAAAATCTTCATGTTCTAATTGTAGCATTTTCTTGAAATGCCTTTGGTTACCTGAGAAAAGGAATGCTGTATGTTGTTGGTTGGTCAAAGCACAAAGGGGGAGGCTTGAAGATGAGATAAAATGAGTCTGTGAAATATCTTAAAGATAATTGACTCTTTAGTCCAAAGAAAGGAGACTCAATAGGGCAATGGCTATTGGCTTGAAGATAAAGTTCAAAAACCAAAATATTAATTAACTGAGGAAAGAAGAGAGAGAATGTAGAAAATACAAGAGCTTATATATGCAAGAGAGAAGTTACAAGTTTAAAGGTAAGAGAACAGAGTGAGTCAAAGCATAAGAGAGGATGATGTCATAATGAAGTTGAGATTTAGCCTTGACAAATGATGACATTCCAACTAAGAAAATGAATGGACTGATTTCTGAGCACAGGCGGTTGAGGGGTTATTGCAGAGCTAGCTATCCACTGAAGCCAAAAGAATTTCCAAAGAAGGGGTGTTGCTCAATTCTTGGATGTCTTCCATGAAAGTCAAACTTTGAATGCATGATTCTATTTGGTTCAAAGAATGTTGAGCTTTCATGGTCTGAGTGATGTTGCATGTTGAAAGTAGATGTTTGGTTAAATGTTGTATGTTTTTTTTTTGTTATTGGAAAAGCAGCTCTTGATTTGAAGCTAACACAGATTCAATGCATGACAGATAAGGAGTCTGTAGCTTGTGTGTAGATAAGAGGATGGTGAGATAAAGAAGGCATAGATCTCTGCAACTGATTAATAATGTTGCACTCTCTGATGAAGGTTTCATCACAGGAGTCCTTCAGGCCTGCACAATCTAGATGGGCTGGATCTCAAGTCCAAACTTTGTTTGGTGGTGGGAACCTAATGGTCACCCATGTTCACCATCTAACCAAGCTTGGGATTGAGAAAGAGAAGCTCCTGCTTGAGGGATCTAGGTGACAGGAACCACTTGCTCACCCAAAACAAGCACACAGCTGGGCCTGTCTTGTATCTGAGAAGACACTTTCTACCCACATTTCTTTGCAGTGGTGTGAGTGACTCTGATCCATGCAGGAAAGTGGCAAGATGATTATCCTGTATCAACAACATCTCTACAAAGGCTACAGCAGCCTGAAAAAAAAGAAAAAAAAAAATTGCCCACAACCAACTGTTCTTCTTAGTCAAGTGGAGTGAGCATGTCCAAGACTGTCCATATGTATCTTTGGATGGAGTCCTACCTAGTATTGAAAAAAAATGAGTCCCCAAACGAAAAAAAGAAAAACAACAAATCATGTCTGTGGGTTTACGCAGGTTATCATCATGTCATATGTATTCAAATATATAAGATTTACAAAAAAAAAAAAAAAATAGGAAAGAGAGAATGTTTAAATTAAGTAATAAAACGGAAGAAGTAACAACTACTAAAATGAGAAGGAAAATCTAGCAACAAATGGAATGATAGAATCACAAACAAACAAACAAAAAAGTCAAGGAAAGAAGAAAAAAAAAAGAAAAAGAAAAAACATGGAGGATGAGGAGAACAAGCGATTGGATCAGAGGAAAGAAAAAAAAAAGTTCTTAGAAAGGCAGAAAAAGTAAAATAAAAATAAACTGATAACACGAGATTCAAAACAAAGAAAAGAAGCTTTCCTTGCGAGTAAAAAAACACACACACACACATGTACGCCGACCGAAACCACAAAGGAAGCCAAAAAAATAAAAAAATAAAAAGAAACACAAGGTACCGCAAAAAAGGATCATGGAAGACTAACGATTTGCGTGTAGGTATAAATTAAGAGATTCAGCCT
>SMGU01005005.1:0-7500 GCA_004348175.1 Puccinia novopanici
AAACTTCAGCATCACAGAAGGTGAGTCGGTAACAACTGCATGGATATTTTTCATATCGATAGTCTTTTTGGCAAGTGTGTCCTTCAGGGCCTTGTAGATATTTTCGGCAGTGTGTCGCTTACAGTTCAAGTCAAGAATGTCAATAAAGTGTTTGACCAATGCGCCACGCTGAACAAGTACAGCATAGATGCTGTTTCCACCGGTGTCGGTCCAACCATCAAGAGAGATTGTCAGATTTTTCTCATTCTTGACATTATCAATAAGCTCGAGTTCATATGTTGCGTGGACCGTTGGCAAAAGATTGTCAACAATCTGCTTTCGACGAGGAAGTTTGTAGACACATCGAGCTAGTTCTTCTTGATATTGCTGGAAATAAGGATTCTCAAGAATTGTGAATGGCAGATTAGAGCTGACTATAGTTTTAAGCATGAGTTTGTGAAGGTACTGTGTATGCTCCGTGCTCATTGGCCGGAAGTAATTCTTCACAGATCCGTTGCTTGCGGAGGGGATTGAAACCATTAGTGTTTGTCCTCCGTGGTTTGTAGTAGTGGTTTCACTGGGATTGGCAACATTGGCTGGGCTAGAGGCAGTCAAATCTTCTGATTTCTTGGCTGTTTGTGCTTCCTTCAAGGCTAATTGGAGGTACTTCGACTTTTCTTCGGCAGAAATTTCGTGGCAATCGTCTTTGATGTGCAAAAAGAGTAGGTTTGGCTTCCCCTGAGGGAAAATTTTTGAGCAGTGGGTACACTTAGCTTGCCGTCTCCTTGAATCATTGTCCCGGAAGCTTTCTGACATTAAGAAACCGTGCCATCGGGATCCATGAAGCTTTGATGGCTCCTTCCAGGTCTCTTCTGGGTGGGACGTTCTTTTTGGCATGGTGATCTTCGAAGATTCTGGGCACTAATATTTGCATACTTGGGAGGGCGCGCCTGGGGGGGTTTTGAGCCTTTTGGGCACGCCCCCCGTTGCACCCCGTCGCCTCGGGGGGCGCCGGCGCCCGGGCGACAGTGGCGCCTGGCGCCGCCAACCCTAGTCTCGAGTCCTCTTGTGTAAAAAAGATGCACCATCACCTGCACACTCACATAGACGACATACACGCATAAATAATCGCAAGAGAATACGCGCATCAAACCTACACACAAAGAAAAAACAAGGCAGAGGAGGTGATGTAGGAGTGTGTCAAAGGGAAGAAAGCGGGGAGAGAAGGGAACAAGATGGATAGAAGTACACCACAACAAAAAAAAAAAAAAAAAAAACACGTAGAAAAAAAAAAAAAAAAGACAGGACAACATACACGCAAGCGCAAAACAGAGAGAAGCGAAGAATAAAAATAGTTGAATTTTAGGAGGGTCTGTTGGGCTGTGAGGAGTGATGAGAGTGTGTGTGAGGGGGAGGAGGAATGTGATTAGGGAAGGGATGGTGAGGGTGGGCGGGGAGTGGGAAAGGAGGGAGGAAGGAAGGCGGCGGGAGGGGGTGATGAGGGGCGACGGAGTAGGAGGGTTGGAAGGGGTAGGGGGGGCCATGATGCGGCGGATGATGGGAGGGATGTGGATGATGATGATGATGATGGTGGAGATGCTGAAGATGATGGGAAGGGGGTGAGGGTGTTGGTGCTGGTGTTGGAGCGAAAGGGCGGCTGCGGAGAGCGGACGCTGTTTGAGGCGGAGCTGGACGACCTTCGAGTCGGCGGCAAAGATGATCTGGGGGCGACAGCTGAGCGCAAGGCTGTTGATCGACGGGTTGTTTAACCCTCCTCCTCCGACTGCTGGTGCTTGTTGATGATGGGGATCACATCGCCCTCCTTGTGTCAGCTGCCGCTTGCTCTGTTGCTGCAGCTCCTGCTGTCGCGCCGCCGCCGCCGCTAACAACGGCGCCGAAATCGACGGCGGCGACTCGGAAAATAAATGGCTGTATAGTACACATCCCCTCGTCAGTTTCATACACGTTTCCGTAGCACACACACAATAAGGAACGCTCACCGCAGGTTGGGCCCCGGAATCACTTGCACTAACAGCCCGGTATCGACGTGTCGAACCTCGATAAAGCTCGGATCAAATGCCAAGACGAATGGGTAATGCAGTGCTGGAACAAAATAAAAATAAAAAAATAAGGATGATCAAAAAAACCGCCGTTTTGTTATGTTCTGTGTGAGAGATGGCAGCATACCAAAAGCCGTAGGATTGCCTTCCCATTGAATGATCCAATCATACCTGGCCCGCCACCCGCTTTTCGTGACCTACACACCAAAAAAAAAAGTGGGATGAGAAGATGACCACACTAGCGGGAGGGAAGAAGTGAATGAGAAGGAGAGAAGCCGACATAAAACGCGAATTCCTCATAGCACAAGAGGAACTCGGCCTCGATGCGATAGATCGCGATGGGCTTGACCGCCTCCCGACGCGCAATGAAGTCCAGCGAATGGTCCGCTGGGTCTAGCAGTCCAAGAACATCCAGCGTCTCCAGGTTCACTATTTCGAATCCTTTCTGACAGCCTATACATAGCTTGGATTTCAGAAAGTGGACCGAACTGGAGACTGTAGGAATGTAAAACTCCTGTGTACGTGTGTTGTTGTGTTGTGTTGTGTGTATGTGTGTGTGTATGTGTGGACGAGAATTCCCTCAGCAAAAAACCAAGTCCAAGTAGTGAGAGGATAAGTGTCCAAGACGAACCTTATAAACTTTGAGAGCGTCGTTATTAGCGGGGATGATTTTACGGAAGGCGGGTTTAGACCTAGAGCGGAGGTTATGCTGGACGAGGTTATCGGTGGGTTCGAGGGTCTTGATGGTACTCGAGACGCTGCCAGACTTGACGACGCAGACCAGCTTACGACCCAGACATTCCCCGACCTTGAAGAAGCTCGCATTCGACGACACTTTCCGCGCCCGCTTCGCCGCCCCTACCGCATCGTTCGGGTCCAATGCGTCCAGCCAAAACGTCATAACCACCTTGTCCGCCAACACTAGCAGTATTCCTTGCTCCTCTATCACCTCCACCTGTGTCACATTCTCCACTTGAATCACTTGCAGTGGCGCCCGTGTAGGGTCCGATGACATGGCAACATACACTCCTACGTCATTCCCGAATATCAGTCGATTACCATTATCTATTTTATAACACCCAAGAAGAAAATAAAAAAGAGTGAAAGTCACGTTAATCATGATCATCAAGGGTTTATTAAGGAATCCATGTGTGGACATACCATAAGGAACCGCACAGTTAACCTTGTAAGGTCCCACAAAAAACCTTCGTTAAGGGAGACCATTTCAAAGACGGTATTTTGTTCGCGAATCTGAGCCTGACGGGCCTCGATTTTATCGAGCCACTTCTGCCTGGCTTGAGAGGTAGGAGCCCACAGGACGATCGAGTAGCCTCTCCGACCGAGTTGGTTGAGCGTCATTGAGAAGCTGGATTTGTTTTGAGACTGAGTGGGTACAACCATCCCATTGGAACTGATACTGGTCCCGTTCCTTTCCCTTTCTCCGATGCGCTGTTTCGATTCATTAGTGATTTCTTATTTGAATTCGCCCCTCGAGAGCTCGAGCTGGCATCTTCGTGATGAGCAACACCGGTGACTGTCAGTAATTCTAGTGGGATTGGCTTCCGATAAACCTTGAGTTGATCCGTCTTGTTGGTGTGCTTGTGTTTGACCATCAGTAGTGCATGATCGAACAGGTAGACTTGTAATTCTGCACTATCACTACCACTACCACCTCTCTTTTTCAGTTGCCCTTTGTATATTAGTTCCCGACCTTCTTCTCTTAACCGAAGGTCCTGTAGTCAATGATCCCAACACAAAGACGAAAATAATTGATCAAAACTACCATTGACCAGGAGAGAGATATATATAGCTTTTTAATACTGACGACAGCCTCTCCTTGTCTGAACACCAGTTGTTGGTCGAGTTGGGCTAGATTGAACCTGTTTTCACTCTTGCCCGATTCGATGTTCACTTTTGCCAGTAGGTCCCGGATCATTTTAACCACCTTTGGAATTTCTGTCTTGTCGATATGGTTCTCGGGTGTATATTTGAGTACCACCTCCAATAGCAAGGGGTACCGGGCTAGTCGAGTGGTTGGTTTTGTGAGATAGGCATTTAGCTCCAGTTTTCTTGACTCTGGTAGTCGTTCGGCTTCCTGTGAGAGTTTTTTTTGAAACAAGATAACAGACCAAACAAGATTAAAATGGTACAAGAGTTAAACATATATATATATATATATGGATAAAATGAATCACCAACATCGACAAACTTTGCAAAAGCTTGGTTAGAACTTTTTTCGCGTTCGAATTCGTATTTGCCATACAACTGATGAGCGCCATACATGACGAAGGGCGAGAAGTGTGGGACGACTTCGAGATAGATATCTGCGATATGCGGGACGATGTGTGCCGACTTTTGACGTTTTGAGAGTAGCTCGCATAGCCGTGAGTTGACGGATAGGACTTCCAATACGTTCCAGAAGACTTGGCTCAGGAAATCTTGCCGTCGTGCTTCTGGGATGATGTTGCTTGTTTGGAGCGGCTTAATCCACACCTGTGAAAAAAAAAAAAAAAAAATCATGTAATATATGTATGCCAGTCAAAGGAACAAAAGAAAGACCCACATCACGCAAGTATTCTAGATCCCTGACAAAATCGCGTTCGGTGTAAATGCACTCATTGATAGCTTCTTGGCGTTTCTTCTCCGTATCATTGACCGAGTCAACGACTTCCTGAGGGACTGAATGGATCCAGAGAGTTCCGGGTTCTTTGAGATCGCCCAAGGATTCGGTTGAGATACTTCTTTGGAGTCCGGGTTTGGGTTTCAGATTGAGTCGGGCCTGTTGTTCTAGTCGACGTGGACAGGCGATTGAGTAACATAGTCTATCCCTGGTGCAGGTTGGTGAATAGCAGTCGGTTAGGAGGGTGAAGACGCCACATGGTAGTACGTCTTCCTCCACCACCTGGGTGGGTTCCTCCTCTTGGGCTTCCTCCTCATCTAATGCGTCTAGTTCCGATTGGACCTCCGAGATGGGCCTTGAGGTCGTCTGTTGGAGGGAGTCGTGCCTTGTTGAGTTTCGAGGGTGATCCTGTTCTCCGGCGGTGAATGTGTTGGTGAGGGTGCTGCCCCTGAATTGATAGAGTTCATGATGACTGTCACGTAAACGGTGATCGTAGGTGACGTCGTGAAAGAATTTTTGGGAATCGAGTGCACGACCGAGGAGGAGTGCTAGGTTTCTGTCGGTTGTCTTGATGATATAAGCAATCTTGTCGACTGCCTCACGACCATCGAAGCATTCGGTATAGGTCAGGCCGTCCTTGGTCCTTTCGGAAAGCAGGATCCTACTTCGGAACGCTTCTGCAACGCGACTGAGGAGTGCAGGATAGACGATGGGGGGACGGGAGGAGTGTTGAGGGATGACGGGTTGACGGGGATGGGATGAGGGGCCGCTTGAGAAGCTGAAGGATCGATCGTTGGTGGAGCTAGGTTTGGGTTGAGTGGGCATGACTCTGACGGATTCGCATGATTTGCGAGGACGGACGAAGAGGGGCGAGAGTTGTGCAGCCGAGGCCGAGGACTGATGATCGAGAAAGGGGGGATGACATGCCGGTGTAGGGGGAATGGTGATGGATGTCCGCGGAAGGTTGTCCAATGAGGGCTATTTGAATGCAAAAAAAGGTATATATTAGTTGTGAGATTGGGGCTGAGGATGGATGAAGAGATGGCAGACCAGCAGTGGAAGTTGGTTGATCGAAGGCTTGGTAGGAGGAGGATTCTTGAATTGAGCCGAGTGGGGTGGTGCAGTCCGAGTCGATTAGGGCAGGGGGATGGTGTAAGGATAGGTTTGTGAAGCTGAGTGGGAGACGTTCTTGGGTGAAGGTGTAGGTTCGATTGGGTTGTTGTTGTTGTTGTTGATGATGTGTGTAAGTGGTGGCATGTGGATGAGCGAGTGATTGGCTGCGGAGTATTATGTCGTTGTTGTGGGTGGGGTGTTGTTGTTGTGGGTTGGGTTGGGTGAGGAGTGACTGGGTGCGTTGCTGTTGGTGCTGGTAGTTGTTTCGTTGGCCAAAGATGTCTGAGTAGGCAGTCGATCGCTTATCGGTGGTTGGTCTTGTGCTAGTCATCGTCAGTTGAGTGAGTCACTGAATCTTTTGGAGTCTCAACTGAGTCTCAACTCAAGGTTATATATCAAAACTCCACGGGGGAAGAACCCCCGAACTAACCACTCATCAAAATTGGCATTTACACAACATTCTATAAATACAACTGATTATTAATTACTGCCATAGTATTGAGCCGGCGAGGGCGTCGCCGACATAGGGCGTCCTGCATAAACACCAACACCACCACCAGGAGCAGCTTGAAAGTGGGGGGATGGCATCACTGGGGGCACCGAAGGATTGACAAGTTGATGACTGAACATGCCACTAGACTTGGAGTCGACCGGAGCATTAGCACTACTACTACTCATCCCCACTGGATTGCCCACCAGTGGCATGTGGGCGGGGTACCCGTTGGCTACAACATTAGGATGACCCATGCCATGTGGGTTAATCTGAGAATGCTGAGAGGGGTGGGTCTGAGTCGATTGGCGAACTGATGATCCGCATCCTGTACCACGACTGGGAATCCATGCCCATGTTGCATTGGGACGACGTTCAAGTTGGCTCGTGACTGCAGGTTGGCTGGGAGTTGAGCCAGTCCATAATGACCAGCAGCAGCAGCAGCATTCATCGGGGCGCTGGGTGATCTTGATCGTGTGAATCGGGAACTGGGAGGAGCCACCGAGCGGATAGACGTTGGATGAGGGTAAGGAAGGTTCATCAGGCCGGGGACATGATTCTTCATGGTGGGATGGTCATGAGGCCTTGAGATGGGTTGGGAGTAGCATAATGGCTTGGGGTGGCATTCATCTTGAACGGATCGCTACATGTAATATGTAAGAAGGTTTCAACGAGAGGAAAAGATAATTTATGACTTAATTGGATTGGAGAAACACACGACTGAATCCGAGTAACACCCTTGTAGTACTCTGCAGACCCTTTCGAGACATGATAGGAGGCCGTTGCGTAATCCATTGGGTCCCTTTGGGACGAGAGATTGAAAAAATAATCAAGTCAGTCCATTTTGATTTCTTTTTTTTCTACTATAGCAAGTGTAGTCATCAACTCACCCTGGTGCGTCTGCCATGGAGAAGGGCACTATTCCAATTGCTGCAACTCCGGATAGCCTTGGTGCGCCGATCGATGGAGGTTGAGTTGAGCGAGTTGGATGATGAGACGGCCCTGATTCCGCAATCACATCTATCACTTTCCTCTTGACGCCCACCATCCTGAAGAAAAAGAACAGTTTCTGGTGGAAAAATAATAAATACTATTACTGCAGTATGACGCCCGGTACAGTTAACCCGGGTGCATAGTCCAGCCTCCCCCGGGGGACTCCCCGATCCAACCGCATCCCATCCAACCCCATCCACACACAAACTTGGGTTCACTCCAAACCACAACATGAACAGACAACC
>SMGU01005010.1:0-28960 GCA_004348175.1 Puccinia novopanici
GGATTTACTAACTTTTACCGCAGATTTATCCCGCGATTCTCTGCTTTAGCAAGACCCTTGACGAGTTTGACTAGGGATGGAGTGTGTACTCCAGAGAATTTAGATAAATCGCAGCCTAAATTGGCATTTGAGGCTTTGAAGAAATGCTTTTCAAAGGCCCCCCTTTTGAGGCATTTTGATTTTAATCTTCCTCGTGTTCTCCATGTGGATAGTTCAGGTTTTGCTATTGCAGCGGTTCTTAGCCAGCCTGATGAGAAGGGATCTCTACACCCAGTAAGCTTCTTCTCTCGGAAGTTGTCAGATAGGCAGCGAGAATGGCCTATATTTGACCTAGAGATGTTCGCCATAGTATCAGCGTTTGAGGAATGGCGGGCATGGTTGATGGGTACTAAAGACCCTGTAAAGGTCTTCTCGGATCACTCAAATCTCAAATATTTTCATTCTGCTCAATATCTTACCCCGAAACAAGCGCGTTGGGCGTCTTTTCTAGACGGATTCAATTTCTGTATACATCACATACCGGGCAAATCGAACCCGGCGGATGGTCCAAGTCGCAGACCTGATCTCCAAGGGGATTCATTCAGGCATGGTCCAGTTATGCCTTTCGCTAAACGATTTAAGGAGGTCTCCGTAAATGATATAGAACCTTCGAGTGGGACCTTTCTCGGTGGCCATGATCTTTTTTTTCAACGCCCGACCAAGGAGTTGTTAGAATATATTTCTCGTTCCTATAAAGATATGACCGACGAGGATAAAGACGCCTTAGTCTTGAAAGATGGTATATATTGGCATAATAATAGGGTATTTGTTCCTGCACATATGAGGACCAAGGTTTTGCAGACATTTCATGACTCTCCTACTGCTGGTCATCCCGGTATTTCCCGCTCTCTTTCGTTAGTATCCAGGTCCTTTTCTTGGCCGGGATTGAGAAGAGATGTAATTCAATTCGTGAAATCATGCGATTCATGTCAGCGGGTTAAGGCTCATCGCCAAACTCCAGAGGGCAAATTGAATTCAATGCCAATCCCCACTCGCCCGTGGAGTGTTATTGGAATGGACTTTATCACCAAATTGCCAATTTCTGGAGGATACGATTCAATCATGGTCGTGATTGATTTATTGAGTAAAGTCTCTCATTTCATTCCCTGTAAAGAATCTTACAATGCTAGTCAGGTGGCTCATTTGTTTAGATCAAATGTATTTCGTCTCCACGGATTACCTGATAAAATTGTCTCAGACCGCGGATCTGTTTTCGTAAGTGAGTTTTGGCAATCACTCATGAATCTACTACAGATCAAGAAAGGATACTCCACGGCATATCATCCTCAGACGGACGGACAGACGGAACGTATAAATCAAGTTTTGGAAGATTATCTTCGTCACTTTTGTTTGTATTATCAAGATAATTGGGACAAAATACTTGATCTAGCTGAATTTTCTATCAATAATTTAGACTCGTCTTCTTTAGGAGTTTCCCCATTCTTCTTTGCTAACGGATTTCATCCCAAGTCTAATGTTCTCACCCAGGGCTCGAAAATTAAACCGTTAGATGAATTTATGCAGGACTTACAATTGGTACAAGAGCGGGCAATCGAGTGTCTTACGCAGGCTCAGGAGCGTCAGGCCCATTACTATGATCTTCATAGAAAGGAGTCTTCAGCTTACAAACCCGGCGACTTGGTGTTGCTGCTCCGCAAATTCATCGAATCGCGTCGCCTCAACTCAAAGCTCGATTATCGTTACATAGGACCTTTCAGAGTGATTGAGATGGTGGGAAAGAACGCGGTTCGTTTGGATCTAGGTAAGGACTATCCTAAATTACATCCTGTCTTTAATGTCTCGCTTCTAGCTCCATACCGTCTTCCCACACAAGTCGAGGGTCGAGGGGCCACAATTGGAATACGAGATTACTATTATTCTTCAGGTAAGGTAGTAAATTGGTCCCTGCTTCATTCTGTCCTGGACTGTAGACAGCGGTCGAAAGGGAAATATGAATTCCTTTTAAGATGGAAAGGAGGAGGTCCTGGAGAAGATACTTGGGTTACATCACAACATATTCTGCAATATTTACAGAGTTATATGAACAGCTTTAGAGAAGTTCGAGAGCAAAATAGCAACGATCGACCGAGGAGGAGTAAATAGGTTAGTCAACATTTGTAACGATTTTGATAATTTTATAACCAAGAAAGTCTACTCTGATCTTCTCATCACGCATTAAGCTTGGGAATCATTTTGCGAGTTTGTCTTTTTGTTTCTTACAATTGTTAGTCTGGAATGTTCTATTTGATTCTAGTGGTCTTCGTAAAATATTTTAAAAGGCTTGTAGTTCGACTTCTGTTCCTTTTTCCCTCGTGGTGAAATCTTTGTACTCTCCACTTTATTCTTATTCCACTCAAGAAATAAAGATCTATTTACAAATCCCTCAAACAACTCGCCAACAACCCGAAAAACAATAAGTTCATCGAGAAAGATCGGATCCTAGCGTGTCTATTTGATCTGTCCGTAGCTTGTCTCACTCGCCCCCTAATTTCCCCAGCCATACACCTACCTCCTCCATCCACCAGTGGCCAGTCCCCCACAGTAAATTGTGGGATGGCTGGCTTCTCACCCTTATGGTATGCATACCATACATGTTTCTGTATAATAAGAAAAACTGTGAGGTTCCCCAAAACCTCCCAGATGTCCAGCTTTGAGCTACCCATTTTTCACTCCAGTCTGCATCTGCTTGACCAGCACCAGCTCCAGCACCTATTTGAACCCCTCTAACACCTGGAAATCTCAATGTTATCTTCTCAGTCACAACCCCATCCCCACTTCCCATACCAACACCACCAACACTGGCACACCTCATACACACCACAAAATGTGAGATCTGGCCACTATGAATCATGCCAACTCTGTTTAACACATAGATTTCCAAATCAGCCCCCCAGCAATCTCTGTGAATCTATTACTTAACATTCCATATGAAAAATTTATGCCAAGGATTCATCCTCATTCAGAACCAGCAGGATCAAAAAATTTATAAAAAAATTCTAGTCAGTATTGCTCAATTTTGTGTTAATTGATTTGTGTTTTGAGGTTTGGGCACAATTGTGTTGTAGGAGGAAATCCATTTAAATGAATTGCTTAATTACTAGTGACTAAAAATTTTGAAATTTTTGAGCTTAAACACAATGTAGGACTTTGACCACTAATGAAATTTAATACCAGCAGTTCTCAAATACAAAGCTACAGTTGTTTGAGCAGCCACAAACAGGTAGAAACAGTAAAATCACATCTCCAAATAGATGAGGCACTACTAATGGTCACCTTCTGAAACTTACAATTAATGAAGTACCATCTTGTGTTTTTGTAATGATTTCATGGCAGCAGTGCGCAAATTTACTGACTTAAAAATACTGAAAGTTATTTGGACTGCATGTATTGGCTGTTCCAAGGTTGATATGCTAATTCTGTGACCATCAAGAGGAAATCTGAATCCAAAGGTGGTAATATTTTTTTATGAATTTAAATTATTATAAAAAAATTGGAATACTAGAAATACACCCATTAATTTCTGAGAGACATGAGGGACCTACTAATTGCAGCACAGTTAACTTGAGGTGACCATGCTGAGGTGGGCAAGTAGTAGGTGTGCGTACATGATGCCAAAGGTTGGAATAATTTTCTTGATGTGTGAAAATAGTATTCCCCATTTTAATCATTTAAATAAACCTAGTATTTGCTGAGATACATGAGGAACCTACTAAGAGCATCATTATTGGTGGCTATTTCCGCGTGAGCTAAGGACTTTAGCTACAGGATTCAAGCTTACTGGAGAGAGCTAAGCCTGAGCTTACTTGACTCAGAGCTAGATTTTCAGCTAACTGTTGCTATATATAGCAAGGGTTAGCTCACTGGCTAGCTAAAAGCTAACCAATGCTCGCACTTCAAATTGACATTCACCCACCACACAACACACCTTTAATCCAAACAACACCACACAAAGCCACACGAATGCGGCTGAACGGGGTTTGCTAGTCTAGCTTAGCACTAGCTACGAGTTAAACCTTGTTTGGTTCTAGCTCAACCAATAATGATACTCTAAGCTAAAGCAATACATTTAAATTGAGAGTGACCATGTTCAGGTGGACATGTGTTAGGTGTATTTACATGATTAAAAAGTTCTCAATAAACTTTTTGATGTGTGAAAAGAATATTCAGGTGGGAGAGTATGATGTGTATGTACATGATTTAAAAGGTTAGAATTAGTGTGTTGCAGGCACCTATCCAAGATCTAATCCTTTCTGGGCCTAGTCCAAGCCTGTAAGCCCTCAAACTGGCCTTATTTCAGCCAGTTGGGAATGGTTCATTCCTTTCTGCTTGTATCATAGTGCCTGAACTGCGCTGTATCTCCTTGATGCAGCACATGGTTGAAACTAATCCAGACCAGTTGCTGTGTCTCAGAAGTGTCTGTTGGTCTATGTACAGTTATTGAGACAGTGCTACAGAATCAGACCCAATTTTCAGCTGGTTGTTTCTATGCACACCTCCTCTTTTCAGGGAATTTTATTGGTTTGTTACACATTGTCTAGTGACTCAGACCAGGGTTTTGGGTGCTAGAGTGCATAGGAATGCCTAGACATGTTTTGGGATTTACTGTACACCTGTTGAGCTGTTCCCAAAACAGGTTTGCTCTACTTATTTTTTTTATATTTGTGTTCATCATATACCTCAGAAGGGTTTTTGAGCACCAGAGCATATAGAAAAAATTTTCTGAGATCCAGAGCGCATAAAAATGGAATGAAAAAACTTTTCAAATAAAAGATATATTTTCTTTTAATTGATACTTAGATTTGTTATGGGATTTTTATTTGGTTACAATTTCTTTACTTTATTTTTTTCCTTGGCTCTAAAACCAGGGCTGTTTCCTTGGCACTTGCATGCAAGTGCTTTCTCTTAACTCAGTCATAAACTGAGCTGATATCTGTTATGTGTTGTTTGTAAGTCATGCACAAGTTTTCCCTGATTTTTGGTGAACTTTTCTCCCAAGTTCAGTAGATATCCTCCACAAGTCACCCACAAATCTTTGGCAACTTGGTTACAACTTGGCTTCATGTCATGTCGAAATCACATCCAACCCTTCACCAAGATAAAGGAAGCCCTTGGTCATGATGCAATCACAGTGCTTTGAGGAACAGCCAAGATTAAAGATAAGGTTGATTATGTGAAGCATTTTTTGGTGCTGTGACACCTGTGTTGCTGAGGGCTGTGATTCTTCCCTGTCACCATAACGTACAGCCGTACGTTATGGTGACAAGATGCCAGCTGCAGGCTGAGGGGCTTCTGCTCTGTTGTTTCAGCAAAAGAAAAGGAAAAAACTCAACACAATAGACTTGAAAGATTTGAATACAAGCTTGGGGGAGATTAGAAGCAGGATTGGGTCATCTTTAGAGGAGGAGAAGGAGATGATTGAATCACAGAGGCCATTTGGTTGTCCTTCCAAGTGTTTGTGTGTGTGTGTGAGTGGGTGTTTGAGAGACCAACTGGACACTGAATCACCAAAACCAAATCTTTGTCTTTTTTTTTCAGCCTTACCTGTGATTTGATACCATCAATTGCACTTTCAGGTTAGTTGAGATCCAAGCTTAAAAGATGAATAAGGTGATTGAACCATGGGCAAAGGTTTGGTTTGCTCACAAATTTTTGTCATTGGGGAGGGTTGTGTTTTTTTTCAAGCTTCTTTTATTGCAGTTTTCAGGAGTGATTGAGCCTTTTAATGCTGAATGGTGTCTGGTGGATGACTGTTGTCACAGCTCTAACAAACTTGGATTTATAAATTGATGAAGGCTCACTAGCAAGGCTTCCATCCACATTCTCAATGTGATCAAAACATCAAAAAATAATATCAAGGTCATAAAATAGTGACCAAGATGATATGAGCCATGATCATTTCAATAAAACACATACAGACTTCAGCCTGAGTCACATCATTTTACTTATGATCCTAAACAGTATTTTGAGACTTGAAATCTGATGTAAATAGAAATTGGAGGAGGCAAAAATATAGCCTATTGTTTGTCAGGTGGAATGAAGATCTAAGTTATTCATGAGTAGAGGATGATAACAGCTTGACTTGGGTAACACATCAGCTTGATTGTTGAGCTTGACATCAACAGAAGTTACAAGCAACTTGATCTTGAGTTCAACCTGACTTGTAATGTACTTCACACCAATGTCACACAAGTTACCAACAGGTTATTCAAGAAAATGAAGTGAAAGCACTTGCATGCAAGTGCCACGGAAACAGCCCTGGTGTAATAATTAGTCAGCTGACACACCACCCCAAGCCCTGAGGTGGCTGGGAAGTAAAAAAAATACTTGATGCCCAGAAGAAGTTGTAATTAATTATTGACCCCAAACCCCTTTCCTCTTTTTGATTTGTTGCCAGCTTCTTTTTTCTTTAGATCACATGTTTATCAAGCTTATTTACCTCTACATAAATCTGAAATATATTTGATTTTCTGTTCTGAATGCTTCCAAATCCATCCAAACCCAATAAATAATTCCCAATATTCAATAGGATATTCCACTAATTCCACCCATCAAAACAACCTGGACTAGTGTTTTCTACTCAGAAGATATTTTTCTTTTTTAAAAAAAATAAAATAAATGGACAGTCAAGTAGTGTTTTGTGACAAGAGCCTTATGGTTATCAAATAAATTGGGGAAAAGATGAATATCAGAATAAATAAAGTTTTCCATTGAGCACAAGAAAAAGATTTCAAAAAAACTTGGGCTTACAAGATTAATGATTCATTGGAATTCTGATATAATATTTCATACATCTATTAATGGCACAAATATTGAACATGGTTGCTGAAGATTCTTCCCACCTTGTCATACGCTGAGTCATTCTAATCAAACAAAGCGTTGAGCCTAACCAAAAGGCTACGAGACTGGCTGAATGGCTACAGTCCGACTAGAATGTTACAGTGTCACATACCACCCTGTGACACACCTTGAGAAAATGCAGACAAAGATGCTGCAGAACTTGAAGCTATAAACATGGGTGATGCTCCTCAAACTCCCCCCACTGAAAATGAAGCAAGCCATCTACAACCTCTTTCAGAGTCTCAACAACCTTGAAACTGAGAATGCCATGGAAAATGGGAGGCAGCAATTCCCAGGCCAAGTGATGTACAGCTTTCTGGGACATCACTTTGCATACTTTGCAAATTTAATGGAGGACTTCCCATCACCCAGATTTCTTAATCTGGAGCTTCTAGTTCTAAATTCCAAATCTTGTTTGGTGATGAAAATTTAAGAGATTCAGGTTCCCACCACCAAACAAATCTTCAAATCAGTTTGGGGTGTTGAATTTTTGGCTTTCTTGGCTCAAAGATGTGGAAGAGGCAGATAGAGAAGGTTAAGATTGAGGGCAGAGAACTTAAGGAAAGTCACTGGATTGTCTCAGGATGGTGTGGAAAAAGAGGGAAAGAACCAATAATCATATTCCATGTACTAGGCTAAGATCTTATAGACTAAGTACAAGTGGTCAAATTGCAGGAGTGAAAATTAATAAAGAATATTGAATCAAAAAACAACTGAGAGAAGATTCTGAGTTCAGACTAGACAGACTAGATAAGCCAAAAATTATAAGGAGGTCAGACTAGATAAGCTAGATAAGAAAAAACAGAATATGTCACAAATATTCAGGGGTGTTAATTATTAATAAGCAGCTGAGAACAATGAAAAAGAAAACAATAAATTTATTAGAGATAAGCTTGTAGGAAGGTTTCTAATTTAGATGCATCAGACCTTACAAAGACAGACTACTTTGATGTTGAATTGATTCAGTCACTGTAAGAAAAGAAAGAAGGAAGGAAAGAGTTGAAATTTCAAAATGGGGCAACTTGGTTACAGTTCTTACTCATTATATTTTGGATGAATGGCATGTCAATCCCATTATTAATAACTATGAACAAATAAATGACAAGAAAGATCTGGGAAGGTTCATTGGTGGGGAAAATGTTGATGGGAAAATGACCATTTTGATGCATTCAATCAAAATATATTGCTCCAATGCTTCTTATCCACCACTGGCAAGAGTCAAAGACCCACCAAAAAAATGGCTGGAAGAAATGACCACCAGGAATCCATTACCCGCCAGAAAATCAACCCAAAATCCTTGCTCACTGCTGAAGAAAAACAACAAGTGAAGGTGCAGAGGGAATCTCATTCAGTGGAGAAGTCCAAGGCCAAAAAATAGATTGGCTCATGCAGAAAAAAACAAAGGGTTATCCTTGCTAATGAAGAAAAATTGCACCAAAGGAAGGAAAATCAGATAGCCATAGCTCACCTGAAATGAGTGGTCAATCTGCCTGTTGATTAAGGTGAGTGAGTTTATTTTCCTGTTAGGTTGGGTTCATGAATATCATCATTGTTATTGATTTATTATTTGGGCTCTGCATCACTATCTTCATTGGCAGAGAGCTGGTTGCCTGGAATGTACATTTTGAATTGACACATCTGAGGATCTTTTGAAAACTGGGATTGAATCCTGATAGTGCCAGAAACAACCATATTGATCTGCTTCTTTGGGAACTCTTCACCTATATTTTTTTTTTGAGTTTAGATCAAGCATAGAAATACATTGAGTGATTTGTCAGTCAGCCTGTTGCATGACTTTGGTGTGATAATGTATCATTCCATGGAATTTTGTTTGAGATGAGTGAGAGATTTGCCAGTGGAATGTTCATGGTAAAAAGGGCCTTCAATTGTTCCACGTGTGTGCCAATTCCACTGCAATTGAAAAAAACTTGAGCCAATAATTATTCAGCTCTAGATAAAAGTCCTTCACCACAAAATTCCCCTTCTGGCCCGTTATAGAGAAAAAAAGTGAGTGTTTCAGTAGGATGGCCATTGATTTTGGCAGAATTTGCATCAGTAGCAAGACCATTTGAGGGAGATATGCTGAATAATTTTTCAGGGAAGGGATTGCCTGGCTCATGACAGAACAGAGCTTCCAAACATGTAGATGCCTCGCAATATCTCCAGCTCTCATGTCCCAATTTGCCTCAATAACTGTAGAAAACTCTTGCAAGCAAACAAGGGTGTTTTACAGTTTTGGATTCCATTGTTCTCTGACAGCATTGTGCACCTTGGCCACAAAAAATTGGTTGTAGCATTCCTTTACTATTGTGTTGAACTTTTCATTCTGGATTACAGGTAGCTCCTTTTCTGAGTCTTCTGATTTGGACTAGTCTATGTGTCTGGAATGCATCACCACCCTATTAATCACATCAATCACCATAAACAACACGGTCAACATAAGTCATGTGGAGGGTAAATACAATTATGTAATTTCCCACTTACTTCAAGCAATAAAACAATGTGGCCTCATGTATTCTCTCCATGTGCCTTATCATCTGAGAAAAATTGCCCTTAGGCATTGATTTTTGTGAAGGAACACCTAGACATTTGAGTATATGCCAAGCATAAATATTGCTTGAGGCCTTGGGGTTGCAAAAATGGGATTTGAAAATGGCCAGGGCAATATTCCAAAGGGTGTGAGATGCTCCAAGCTGGAAACAAATTCAATTCATAGAGTGGTGGGGATATTGACTTGGAACACCAAGAGACTGTAAGCTGTTGAAATTAAGGCAACTGGCTAAGTCACTGTCCATCAGTTGCAACCAAGAAAAAAAGTTGTTCTTGTTTAAACCACTCTGCTGAAAAATGGCCTCAATCACCTGTCCAATGCCTTCTGCACTATTTTCTGGTGCATCCATTGATTTTAGCATCTGGATATTTGGGATTGAACATGAGACTTTCTCCACAGGAAATTGATGGTGTGGTATGGCTGAAGATTGATCTTTGGGGACAGAAATGTATTGGTGCATCATGCATGAGACCTGAATTTTTGAAACAGACTTGTACTTGACCTTGGTCTTGGGGGTAGGGAGCATCATTTGGGGGGTGAATTCTAGGTTGGGTACCAAAAGCAAAGCATTGTTAATGGCCTTCAGTGTCAGTTCAGAGGGGTCAAGCATATCTAAGAGGGATTTGGGGTGGGACTGAATATAACCCCAATTCCCATGAAACATGTGTGTTTGATGTCCAATAGACACTGCATGAACATGTTCCTCCATGTCCAAGTTGTTGATACATATGACTCCAGGATTGCAATATGACAAATGAGGTCTGTTAGTGCACCAAAAATTTGAGTAGGAAAGGCAAGCAAATCAGTTAAACTTTTGTTTTGTGCCTGAAGCCGCATCTGCCCATCAGGATGTTGAATGTATCTTTTTTCCTCCAAAAGTGATGGTAGTTCAGTGTCTCCATCCTCATCCGGCATTTTCAATGGCTCATGTTCAGTGGAGAATTCACGAATTCCACATGCATTGAGAGCACCCATAAGCACATTGAATAGGAAAGGATTGTGGGAGACAGACAGGGACTGGTCTGCCTGGTTTGAAAATTTTGGGGTGAAGAAATCTGAGGTAATCTGTGAGGTTCTATGATAACCACCAGCAGGAAACATCCCCCTTGGTGAATGTTGACTCTTGAGGATATTTGTTGCCTGCAGGAATAGGACTGATTTCATGACACAATAACAATGCAGTTGAAAGAGATGCTTACCTCATCCTGAATATAACCTACCCAGATGACATGGCCTTTGCTTGTTTTGTTAATCTCCTTCCTAAGTCCATGAACCAGTTCCATTGTGGACCAAGGGCCAGATTTCTGGTTCCAAAAACGCCTACAAAAAACCACTTTGGCATGGCTTTGTTGTAAGAAAAGAAGAAGAAATTTTTTGGGTTTCAGTCCAAGTGATTGAATAAGATGGCATATTTAAATAATTTTGGTGTGTTGAGGGACCCCTTGGGATGACATGTGAGAAGTGAATGTTTGATTTCTTGAGAGTATTTTGGTGAGACCAAAATTTAGGGGGTTGGGTTTGCAACCCCCAAAAGCCGTGGTCCCTCCCACAGACACAGTCAGACTGGCCAGGGGACGTTGGGCCCCACAAACCCGGATTTTTGGAAATCCAGGGGGTTGCCGTACCAAAAATGAGGGGTTGCCGCCCCCATTTCTCCCAAATTCCAAAAAAAGGGGGGTTGCCAACCCAACAAAAAGGGGTTGCCGCCCTAATTACAAAATAAAAAAAATAAAAAAATAAAAAAAATAAAAAAATGATTCAATTTTGCACAAAATTATACAAATTTTTGCGCAAAATTAAATCAATTTATTTTGCGCAAAAATATCTAGTATTTTGTGCAAAATTAAAATAAAAAAGTTTAAAAATACACATTCTTTCCCATTTCCCTGTCTTTTTTTTTTTTCACCACCCTTAAGTCGAAATAAATAAGTTCATTCATGCACATGAAATCAAGGAGTTGATGAAGACATAAATTAATTCATGAAATATATTTTTCTTTAATGAAATAATTGAGGAAACATATTTGGGAGTAAATATTCAAGAAAATTGAGTAAAATATTCAAGAAAAATCAGGAAAAATATTCAAGAAAAATCAGGAAAATATTCAAGAAAATTGAATCAATCAAGGAAGAATATGGAGGAAAGGGGATTGAATAAAGGAAAAATATGGAGGAAAGGGGAAGTAAGCCAATATGCTACTAGAAAAATCAAAATAAGAAGAAAGAACAAATCAATAAAAATAATCAATAAAAAGAAGTTTTATTCCCCCCCTTAAGTTTAGCAGTCAATTCAAAGCAGCTAGCATATTTTTCCTTCCACTTTAAAGCTTCTGGAGAGGCCAATTCACCCCAACTCTTCAAAAGAAAAGGGGCAGGAAAAATAAGGGGATCTTTGAGTTCTAAAACAGAAAAGTGGGAGTTGCATGAAAGCAAGGAAAATGGGGGGGTTATTGTTTGGAGGGCAGAAATGAAGGAGAAATGTTTGTGATGAAGCAGAGGAAAATAAGAAGATGGGGGATTGGAAAGCATTAGCCAGAGGTTCACCCATGGAGGGCATGCACATACACAATGGTCTTCCGCCTGCATTGTTTGACTTGACCTCTGTTCTTCTTTTCAATTTGTCCAAGGTTTGTTGATCCATCATTTTTTGGTCAACATACCATCTTCCACGGGTGTTAAATTTGTCCAGGAGTTTTTGGCGGACCTCCATAAAGTTTGCTTGAGCCTTCCCAAGCTTCACACAGTAAGAAACCGCTTGAAATCCACAGTGTCCATCTGAGTCAACGTCCAACGCCTTCTGAACATGGTCCTGGATGTAGGAGGGGAGTTTTTTGATCAACCTGGGGATTTCTGGGAGAGTTTTAGAAGGATTGGAAGGCTTGACTGCTTTGATAGGGCAAAACTTCTTTGGAGGTGGAGGTGGAGGTAGAGGGGGATTTGATGAAGAAAAGACTGATGCTGGAATATCTTCAGGGAATTTTCTGATGGTTTGAATTCACTTGGGTTTTTCCTGGATCCTTCTTCTTTTTCTTCCGTTGTTCTTCTTTTTGTTCCTCCGCCTTGCGTTTCTTCTCCATGTGCTCAAAATAGGATGGATAACTTCTGGTAGTTGTTGATTTGGGTCTGTTTGATGCGCCTTTGGGCCTTCCTTGTGTTTGTTGGGCTTGCTTGGGAAATTTGATGTCAACAACTGTGCCAGATCCTTCAATCACTTGTGTGATGGCGTCCAATTGGATGTCCCTCTGAGTTGGATCCATTGCTAGTAGTTTGGTCTTGAGATCTTCAATTTTTTGAGCTGCCTTGTCTTCAGGTGTTGATCTTATGGGGCTTAAGTCCTGTAAAATAATTTTAATAAAAAATAATAAAAAAAATGTTGGCATGTTGGCATAATTTGTTGATGAGAAGAATTTTTTTTTTTTGGGTGGGAGTGGGTCCTGGAAGAAAGAATTAGCGCAGTGGAAAAAAGAATTAGTGCAACGACCCCCAAAATCAGTGCTGCAACCCCCATAATTGGCATGGTGACCCCCATAATTTGTCCCACAACCCCCAAAAATTGCTGCAGCAACCCCCGGAAATTGCTGCGGCAACCCCCAAAATTTAGCATGGTGACCCCCAAAATTGTCAAAATTTGGGCATGGATTTCCCCCACCCCTACCCATCATGGAAAACAAAAAGAAAGGAATTGAATAGAATAGAAAAGGAAAACATACCTTGAGGTGCCATTGCACATGAAAATCTCCTGGATCCACGAGTTCCTTTGCCAAAAGATACTCCTGAATTTTGTGCACGCAGTGAATTCCAGTCCGGATGGTGTGACAATTGTTGAAATCATCCGCTTGATCCTTTTGGCGGCCACCTTGTAGTTATTTTGAGCTTTCCAGAGGGAAAAATGTGTGATTTTTCCAAGACAATGATTGAAGACTGAGGTGAGATTATTGAGAGTGTTGATCTTCTGTTGATGGAATTGGTCGGATAGTTTGTGATGTTGATCTTCCAGAGCATTGGTGATGAGCTTGATGACAGTGTTGAAGTTTGATTGAGAACCAAGAAGATGGGATTTAATATAGGAGTGGGAAGATTCAATTCAAGAGGTGGTGCATTGGTTGAAGTGGGGGATTTTCTTGGTGAAAGCATTGGAAAATTTTTCTGCTAAGAGAATATGAATTTACGACTGGAAATAAAACCAAACTGAGCAACAAAAAATAATCAGAAAAGAGAACAATCAAGAAAGATATGAAGAGAAGAAGAAAAGAAGAAAAGACAACTGCATACCACTGAGCCTTGTAAATAGATAAGATATAGTGAAGAAAAGAGAGGACAGAAGACAAGTAGTTGAGGAGTGAGCTAAAGAAAAAAAAATAGAGAGATAAAAAAAACAAGAGGCAAGGAAGAGAGGTTAATTTGACATCAAACACAAGAGAATGAGACAAGAGAACAAACATTGATTTTGAAATGTGAATGTTTTGAGGAGGAGTGGCAGCAATTCTTGATTTTTGAAGACCTTGACGGTGATGAACTTGAATATCTTGATGAATAAATTGATAGTCAGCAGATGAAAGAAGTGGATTAAGATTGGGCTTCATACATTACAAGTCGGAGAGCTAATGCTTAGGATTGATTGACAAGAATTATTGATGCTTTGATGATTGCAAGTTGTTCTGGTCGGATTGATCAGTGAGGATGCAAGAGCTTCTTTGTCTACATTTAATCTCAGCTGATATCATCAATAAAAACCTAAGCGGTTGAACCAGATTTGAGGACTGCGGTGGCAGCAGCAGAGGAGCGCAATCCAGCATGGAGAGAAGTCAAATTTCAACATCTGCCACCGGGAGCCAGACAGTATTCAAGTAATCTTGGAAGGGGGAAGGAAATTGAGAAGAGAAGGAAAGGAAGGATTCATTGAATATGGAAGGGGAAGGAATTTGGATGATGCTGTTGAAGTCTTTGAGCATCTGAGATTCTTGAGCCTTGTCCTTGATGGTTTTGGCAAAATTTGTGGATAAATTCTTCTGAATATGCCATAGACAGAGCATCTGGTAGGAATTTGTAAATACTTCAGCCAAAGAGTTCATGAGAGCCTGCTCTCTATTGGTGACAATGACTTGAGGAGGAGGGATTTGGTGAATGGACAGAATATTGTAGAGAGATTTAAGTGCCCAAGAGTAATAGGATTGGGTTTATTTGGCAAGTAAAAAGAAGGCGACTGAGAAGGTTTGATTATTTCTAGAAATTCCGCTGATATTGAGGAGAAGCATCAACACTGGGCCCACTATGCTAATGGTAGCATGAGCGCAGCGTAAAAACACTAACAGCTAACAACTTTTGTCTTAGCTGTTAGCAGTTTTTCACTGACGCTAACGGAACAAGGCCAAAAAAAGGCCTTGTTATGCTACGCTACGCTGTTTTGTAGTGAAAATAGCCACTACAACTTCTGTAGCATAGTGTAACGCAGCGTAGCAGCCTGTAGCGCCGCTAATGCTACAGCGTTGGTGGAAGAAAAAAAAAAACCCCCGCTATGCTACCCATTTTGGCCCTGTAGCGTAGCAGCCCACCGCTGGTGGCATCTTGTATTTGTTTGTTTTGTATGTGCAGTCAAGGAAGAGGATGAAGTGGTAGGAGGAAAGGAGTTGGATGGAAGCGGAATGACAGAAAAAGAATCCTTTGAGTTCACCATTTTCATTCACCTTAGGATTTGACATGAAGCTGGATTCCTGGAGGATTTAATTGAGATGAACAACTGGACTGATGGCTGCTTGGCTGGAGAGGGCAGATTCCTTTTTTGTGTTGTAGATTGTTCTGATGGTGGCAAGGAGTTGTTTTTCTGGGTGATTCTTCTTCAATTTCTGGAGGATTTGGGAAGTTTTGAGTCCAGAATCAGCTTGTTGTTGCACTTCTTGCAGAGATAGCTCGTTGAGTTTTCTGTTGGTGAGATGGGCAGCAGGATTAGACAAGGGAGGGTGATTGTGACTAGGATTTGACACCAAGAATTTCCAAGCACCTTTTCTCTTCTGGAAGTATGCCAAGCAAGAGAATGGACAGCCAATCAAAAGAGTGAAATTAGGATCGTTGTGTGGGTTGTGGTTTTGTTGATTTTGATCAGCAGAACCTCCCCTATATTTTTTCAAAAAAAAGCAGGGAATTAGTGAATTTCAACCACTAAAATTAAGAAAAAAAAAAGAAGAAGAAGAAATACAGTGAAGATAGAATAAATTAATAAACAAAATTGAGCAAAAAAAGAGAAAAATAAATAAGAAGCTCATACTGGTCACATTTGAAAATTTTATTCTTGTCCTTTTCAGATCGCCTGATGCAGATAGCATATCCGTGATCTTGAGCAAACTTCTTGATGGTTTTAACCATCTCTTCTGGATCTTCAAATTTGCCATCTGGAGGGGGGGACATTCATTTTTTTGACCATCTTCCGCGCCAGATTCCATGCCAGAGTCCGTGTCTGATTGCTCACCATCTTTATCCAAAGCTTTGTCATCCAAACCAGTGCCAATTTTGACGTCCTGAGCCTTTTCCATGATGTCCACATCCTCCACAACACTAGGATGCTTTTCCATGACACTAGACTCCTTTTCCACAACACTAGACTCCTTTTCCACAATGCTAGACTCCTTTTCCATGACACTAGACTCCTTTTCCATGACGTTGTGGTGGTCTAATTAGGTTTCAAGTATCAAATGTGATAAAGGATCAAGTTTCCACCCCATATCCCATAGTTTTAGACATATTTTATCATATTTTTCCCTTATAAATACTCCAAGCCCCAGTTTTACTCAGTGGAAACCCTTTTGACTAGTATTATCCAGAGGACTTTATTTAGAATATAATTATAGTATAGTACATAGTTTGGTTAGATAAACACATATTCTAAATACATAATACATAGCCATAATACATAGTCTAAATACATAGTCTACATACATAGTCTGAATGCATAGTTTTAAATACATAGTCTAAATATATAGTAGATAGTAGGTTCATAAGTACATAATTAATAGTTTATAAGTACATAATTAGTATCAACCAATCAGGATTCAGCTTTCAGCCAGGAGGTTGTGACCAATCAGCTTGCAGGATTCACCCATCAAGTTCTGACCAATCACAACTCATGTTTCAGCTCACATATTTTCAGTCCTCAAGTTCTGACCAATCACAACTCACGGTTCAGTTCACTTATTTTAAGTCATCATGTTCTGACCAATCAGAGTGCATGATTCAGCTCTGACCAATCAGGATACATGGTTCAGCCTTCATATCCTGACCAATCAGAAGACATGGTTCAAACTCCCACCAGCATAAATGCCTCAGTTGGAGTTCACACCAGCAAAAATACCTCACCTTTCAATATAAAAGGAGGGCCTCTCTCCCCTCCAACATCCTCACTCACTCACCAGAGCTCAGTCATCCAGCCATCCCATCCACTTCCCACATCACACCATCACCAATCCACCCTTATATTAGTTTATTAGTCAGTAGAGAAGAAAGAACAATCACCCTTGTCCATTGGTGTGTTCTCAATCAGGCATTCCATAAAAGCCTTTCATACCTTTATATCAGGTATCCCTCTTGACTAAAGGTTAAGGAAGGGGATATAAAACCTGAATAGTCCACCTTTCATATTAGTATTTCCCTTTAGTTATACATAAAACTCAAAACCCCATAAAAATCACTCACTTCTCTATTTCACTCTTCCTCATCATCATCATCCACTCACACTCTTCCTTATCATCTTACCAAACAAACATTAAACCCTAAAAACATTTCCACTTCCATCAGTTTCCACTAGTCTGAACATCTTTTATCCTAAACTCATCCACTCACACATTTCCTTATCCACTAAAAGAGTCTGCTGTATTATCCATATAAAAGAGAAGTTGATCCACGTCTGATTAGAGACTGCTACACATAGTTTTCTCTAACATTAGTTTGCCACAATAAATAAATAAATTTGTTGTGTTAGCTCTTGTGTAGTACATTAGAGGGGCAGGTCTTTCAAACCACCCGTAGCAGTTGTTATATTTCATAAATACTTGAATATCACCTCTGTTATTTCCCCCTTGCAGGACTGCCACCCATCCCAAAAGGATTTCTCACAACGTCCATGTCCTCCACGGCACTAGAATTCTTTTCTGTTTGCTCTTTTTCTTCCATTTGTTGGTGTTTTTTGATGATTTACAATGTCAATTCAAGTAACCCCGGGTGAATTTTCTTGTTCTCCATTTCCATGGCATGTTTCACGTTGACAGGGTCCATTTTTTGTGTAGGAAGGGGGTTGGTGGTGTGTTTTGTGGTGTGGGTATGGGTATGCACGGGTGGGCAGGTTTTTTCCAGGTGGTTGGTGGTGGGGGTGCGGCTGCAGTTGGTCCATGCCCAACTTGAAATTAGTGCAGCAACCCCCGGGGGATCCGGGGGTCGCAGGTTTTTCACCTGTTTATTAATTGGTGGTGCGACCCCCATTCCAATGGGGCAGAATTGGTGCGGCAACCCCCAAAAGACAGCGGACTGGTTTTTGGGGCTCACAATGTGCACCAGACAGGGTTTTGGGGGTTGCCACAACCCCCAAAATTGGTTGGCAACCTTTGGGGGTTGCTGTTGGTACATGTCATGTCCATGTACATATTTCCTTGACTATCTGAACTGTCACAGACCTTGTACATACTATTTATAGATGATTTCATACTTTGTAATGAAATTATCATTCCTGTCGAGATCACTTTACAACAGTCGTTGCACCAAAATATGGGGGTTGCAAACCCAACCCCCCAAATTTAAGAGCATAGATAATCTGGTATTTGATCCATGTGAATCCATCTGTCATCCTGAAAATACATGGATTTTCATAGACAGATGGGTGTTTATCCAAGAGGCAGAAATGGCATTTTAGGACCCAGGAAATCCCCCTACTGTTGAGGTACAAGTTAGTGTGCTACCATGATGTATCACCTCAGTTGAACCATGAACATTATTGCCCAACCACCATGGCAACCACAAGTGTCTGTAGCCAAGTTGGTTAAGGCAGCACTCTGGAATGTGTCTCAGCATAGCTGAGGTTGTGGCTTTGAGTCCCACCAGACAAATCTTCATTTGCACATTATCTACACTTACTAGGTGGGTGTTGAAAAATGTATGGAATTTAGGCCAAAATGCCAAAAACATACTCTTGAAAAAGGCATATTTTGACAATTTTTTTCATTAGGTTACTCATCAAGCACCCATTCTGGGGTATGTATAACTGCTCAACTCTGTCAAAAACCACCAAAACCTAAATTCCCCCAGGGGATTCCTTGGTTTGAGGGTAAATTTAGCCTTAGCCTAGTCATGAAATGGTTATTGATGGGTCCAAAATCCTCAAAAGTAAGGTATGAATTTTGCCTAAAAACTGTTTTATTCAACACCCACCTATAAAGGGGCTTGCCGGGGTCCTGGCATTTTCTTTATTATTTGAAAAATTCTCCATGCCACATCCTTCACAAAGAGGACATGATAGTTGGGCCATGTTAAAGAGCATGTCATATTCTAGTCTGCAATCTGGCCCTGGGGCGTAAGAATTGGGGCGGTTAAAAAAGAGCTAAGTTAATTTGAAAAAAGTCACGAGCCATTGCCTCCAAACTGCGACGCTGCAAATCTGGACTTTTAATGCACACGTCCCTCCCTGCGGGAGGGCGGCTTCGCCGCCGCGCAGTGGTACACAGCGCCGCAAGCTCCATGACCAGGGTGGGACTTGTGATAAGTTAGGGTTCTACGTAGGCCTCAATTTTGTTGAGGGGCAGCAGGGACTGAAGACTGATGATCTGGCTGGTACTCACGGAGCTGATCTTGGTGTGAGAATGATAGTTATATTGTTCGGTGAGAAAAGAGAAGCTGAGTGAGTAGCCGGTAATAAAGGAGAGATGGGCTGCTTGATAGAAGCATAACCTCACTACAAGCATACAATCACTGCCATACAGGATTCTTATCTCAACAAATTTTCCCTGTTATGCCTGGTCACAAGTGCGACACTTCGGCAGAAAACATCCATATACAGGGATTCGTGGTGCAAAAGTGTACCAGCTTCCCCTCTCCATGATCAGTTTCAGATCTAGTTTTATTTTGATCACCATGTTATGCTCCCTTTGATGTAATTCAGTCTCACACAATCCCCGCCCAGACCTCAACCCGACCCACATCAATTATGTATCATGCTCTTATTTCAAGCCAAGTGCATGTCCAAAAATTTGGCAAAAAGTGCAAGTTCATGACGGTTGAATACTCGATATGAATGGGGTCTTTTTCTACAATGGCTTGGCCGCCCGTGTACATAGGATGAGAGTGGATGACAAGCCGGAGGAATGAGCTAGGCGCCGGGCCTTCTGAATGGGAATGCCTGATGAGAGCCATATCATGACAAGAATGCTGTCTCTCGGGTCGGCCGATTTGAGACGATATCAACTCCTGTTCAATAAACTAATAAAAACAAGCATTAGTATTCGTCAAAACTTGATGACTTTGCTGAGACTTCGATGAGGGGAACAAGAGGGAAGAGGGAATGCACCTCGGTAGCCTTCGGAGCAAGCAGCATAGACAGGCATCCTACCGGGTTCGACGAGCACAGGAGGGATTTCACCTCTCCCTCTACGCTTGGCGTATTCACGGCGTAAATTTTCGAGTCTGATTTGGTATTTGGGAGGGTAGAGTTCGGGGGGGAGCCACGTTGAGGATTGATCGAGCTCGAGGAGCCGTGGACCGGGAGGGATTTCGCCTCGACGCTCAGCATATTCGCGTCGCGTGTTCTCTTGTCGAGCAAGCAGACGCGGACTCAAATACATATCGTTGTCGGCAATCCACGGCGAGATTCGGGCGCCAACCCCCAGGCCGCCCACGTCCCACATGGGATAATTCGACATCAAGGGGGCCGAGAGCGGGTAATGAGGTGAATCCAATACTCCCATGATGGGTGCTCTTCCATGTGGAGCCATGGTGGTCAGTACGGGAGTGACGTATCCAAAGGTTGGGTCAATGGGCAAGCCGCCGAGCTGATTGGCCCAAAAGGAGCCCGCTCCAACCCCCAGCCGGCTGCGTTCGATCATGTCCATTTGTTCCCAACGCAACCGCCGTTCCCTCTGGTCAAGCTCCTCCCATGCAAGTCGTTCGCGCCATCGTAGCATCCTTTCCTCCTCGTCCAGCGCACGATCCAGACGTAACATCATTTCGAAGAGGTACAGGTCGTCGAGCATCTGTCCATACTCCCGGGGTGGCACTCGCGCTGCTAGCCCGTAGCTGCTGAGTGGCCCGATGGTCCCGTAGCCGTAGTCATGATCGATCCCGTGTAAGAAAGGATCTCGCAAGGGATAGCTGAGAGGTCGGGTAGCATGCGCTACGCCCATTTGATCCGTAAAGTATGGGTCTGAGAACATCGGAAGGCATCTGGGCAGAATGCAATTCAGCTGTTGATAATAGGGATCGGCCATAATCCCGGAATAATGTGGATACTGTAATGCAGGACTATGGTAGGCTCCATATCCTGCTGAAGTGGGGCCATAGCCTGAACCGTATCGCAGCCAATAATCGCTGTCTAATGCCATAGCACGCTCCATGTCGAGCTGATGATCGAGGGACCTCAGCCTCAGGTGGTGCAATTCGTCCAGTTCAGCGAGCTCACGGTCTCTCTCGTGGAGGGCATGAAGATGGTGGATGCGCTCAGTTTCGTGGTCCAGGAGAGCGAGCTGACGAGACTGCTGATCGGCTATCAAGGATTCATGGTAAGGCACCATGTCAAGATGGGGGTGAAGGAAGGACTCGGCCATCATTCGATTCAGACGTTCCATCTCGTGGACCTCAGGATGATATACGGCCGAGGCTGCGAAATCGGAGCAGACCATGCCTCCAGGGTAACGCAGTCTCTCCATTTCCCTGTGAGAGAATTCATTTTCCGTTCAAACCTCAGGTGTGATGATAATAATAAAGACAAGAGTCAAGGTGAGCACTTACAACTGAGCCAAGGAATGCCAAATTTATCCGTGTACTTTTGGAGAGAATAAATGATCAGCAGCTATCGTTCACAGTTTTAGGGCATGGAGAAGACTAGACATCACTCACGATGTAGGCCAAGAAAAGGTGGATGGGGATGATCAAGCTCCACTGTGCGTTATGGTCATACCACTTATAGAAAGAAAAAATGGAGTCCAGTCGTGCCGGCAAAAGAAAAACAGGCATGGATGGATGCCATGAGACTGGCCATAAAGAGCAAGGGTCTGTCGATCACTGGCCGGAAGGTTTTGCAGGAGGGTGATCCAAGGAGATCGGGAGCGAAAGATCGATCGCGCTTCCTTTTAGGCTGACTTTTCAATGCCGCTCAGTCCTGAGTTTGGTCATCCTATTACAATTCTAATGGACTGATCTTGTTCGAACAACTTGATGCTCGGCATACAGCGGGTACCGCATGGCGACTGTTGAAGGTTGGCTCTTCATGACTTTTTGGCCGCATGCTTGCGACGCTCGATGGGTTATTGGCTGCTTGATCAGATGTTGGCTGCTTGGCCAGAGCCATTTACCGTTGAAGACTAGCACACTTGCTGAGGAGGGGGAAACCCGCGCTGACGGATGGCCTGAGACGCTAAGATCAAGCTTACTATGGTGCAGTTAAAAGGATGAACTCCGGCACTGTGCTGCCGGCCGGCATGCACACCGCGCACATTGGGATGTACTCTCTGTTCAAGAAAAGGAAACAGAAAGCCAGCTGATGGTGAGAAAGGTGCAAGACAAATGTTGAATACCAATGGGGGATAGCCAGCCCTCATAACCGCCGATGAGGTTCGGGATGATGGGCCCCGGCAAGGACTCTCATGATCTGTTTGAGTGCTGGGCGAAAAGCCTCCCGATGACACCCCCTGAGGGTTGGCAGCACCGCATAGGAAGTATGACCAGTTCTCGGTGCTGATGGAGCCATCGGCAAACTCGGTCTCGATAATATGATCGGCCGTCAAGTGATGGGAGTCCCTTGGGTGGTTTCCCCCTGCCTTTTTATAAATAAATATATCTCCGTAGCAAGGAAGTAGGTCTGCCGATAGAACGTCTTGGGTTAGGGAAGGGGCTACATAGACATGCCTGTGTACTGCCAGACTGGTGATCAAGGTTGACTGTTGGAACGGGAAGTAGCGCAGGGATTGGATATACCTCCATTATTCGCCATACAACTGACTGTGTTGGCCCCAAGCTGGTAGCTGAATGGATCGTACCCTGCACTCACAGACAGCGCAGTTGAGCCTGCTTGATCCCTGCGCTGCCTCTCGCCCGATGTCTGGGTAGTTGTTCCAACCCTCCCTCCCAGCAGATGGAGGAATGCTTTGTTGAGGCTTCCTTGTTTTAGCCGTGCTGGATTTCGTGCCAACACGTTGTTGACACTAAAACAACTCCATGTTTCCAATCTCGTTCTGAACCCGTTTGGATTGGGCCACAACTCTATCCCACTCCATCTGGTTTACCTGCTTATTTCGGCATCAAGGCCCAAAGCCTTCCTAGATATCTTTTTTATCTTTCGAGCGATAATCATTTTCTGACATCTTCGACATGGTCCAGGCAGGTCACACACCCTTCAGGAAGAAAACTCCCTTCTTCGCTGCACCTTGTCATAATTTCTTGGGGTCAAGTGGTGCATATAGATCTGATGTATTATTCCTTCTTGCCACGTGTCACCTTGCACACCACCCACACTCCTCTCATTTTGAGATCCACAGTCCAATCCCCCTGATGCGCTTGTCAGAGAATCCGACGGCGGACCTGCGTTGGAGGACCCTTCCTCCCAAGGCGTCCACCACCCCAAGTTCATCTTCAGTCCCGATGAGGCCTCTCTTCGCTCCAAGAAAAAGCGGAAAGATGCCGATGGGCTTGAAGATGAGGATGACGAGGATGACGTGACATCCGAACGCAAGAAGAATCCCGGAAGGCGGAAAATAGACATCGAATACATTCAAGACAAGAGCAAACGTGTCAGTAGTTTTGCCACCTTTTTATAGTCATACAAAAAGCGAAGTGGCAGCTCATCATTTGCTCTCCAATACTACCTTCTTAGCATATCACCTTTTCCAAGCGCAAAGCCGGAATCATGAAAAAGGTGCGTGACCTTGTTTTGCTGGCTGAGAGTGGAAGAAGAGTTCGCGCATGGCTGATTGGAATGCAGGCTTATGAGTTGGCAACGTTAACGGGCACTCAACTACTACTGCTTGTAGTCTCGGAAACTGGGATTGTCTATACGTTTACGACGCCCAACCTTCAGCCTATAGTTTCCGATGATCCGGGTAAAACTCTCATCTCGGTGCGTAGTGCTAGCTTCAAATGTGCTGGAGAGTTATCGGCGTGCAGAAAGGTTCTTATTATTATTATTCCCCTGATGAATTATTGCCTACATGATCAAGTCCTGCTTAAATGACGGCGACGCAGAGATTCGAATCGAGCAAGAGGATCCTGAAGACGAATTGCCAGCCAATCATCCAGTGGGTGCGACTGATCAAGAGCATGACTTAATGGCCATCCCTCCCAATCACCCAAGTACTTCCGGCACTCCCGGACACCTTCACCAATCAATGAGCGAGTCTTACCACTCGGACAACCAGGCCGGCGCGTTGGGCAGCTCGTTAGCTTCAAGCAACACCATCCCTTATTTCCACGAGTCCTCCGAGCATTTGTCCCAGCCGTACAATTCCATCTTTCTGAACCCCTCAGGGATCCATAACATGTATCCCAATCTAGGGCAGCAGATGGGCTTGTCAGGCTCAGATAGTCTGGCAACAATACCCAGCCTTCAGATCTGTCCTCCAGCGCCCACTACCCATCTGAACTTGCCGGAAAACCCATCCATGTTTTCCATGGATGGCTTCGTACCAATGGGCGATCAAAGCGACAGCCGTAAGATCAAGAGACGCCGGACAGAAACAGACCTCCGTCAGCGTGCGGCGCTGCCCAGTCAGAATCCAGCCTCGCCCGCCTTGCCGAGTCAATTCTCCTTTGACGTGCAGCAGAACTGGCTTGATCCTCCAGACCCCATCAAGCTGGGCGCCATCTCAGGAAGCCGCTCGCCTGTCTTTGATGCCCCAACTTTCAATTCTGTCGCCTCCAGTTTCTTGCTACAATGTGGAAGCTTTCACAGCCCCACCGACTTGGAATCTACCAACAGAAATCTTCACAGTCAGGTCGAGCAGAATATCGTCCTTTTTCTCGACGCCTGTGATCATTATCCTTTGGGAGACGCATCCCTCGGCTCAAGGAAGTGGCGTCAGGAGCTTTTCCCTCGAAAGCAACTCTTGGCCGAGTGTCTGAGATTTTTCTTTGAGGAATACTTGCGTGAGTTCCTCTCATCTTTTTTTTTTTTTTTTTTGCCTCGCTCAATGACCTGAATGATATGTTAACTGAAGCCTCTTCAAAAGCCCTCGTCAAACACGTGACATTAGAGAGTCTGACGTCTTATTCGGAGGACCTACAAAAGCTGGTGCAATTTGCGTCGATTTTCTACGAGAATCCAGAGCTGGTCAGCACTGAGCTATGTGAACAGATCAAAAGCAGTTCGGGTGCGTACATCCAAAATCTTCACCGGGGCGTGCACGGCTCCTCGACCTCGGCACAAGGCGCCTCCTCCACCTCCCCCGCCGCAAATACCTACAATAATACGCGACTGAAATCGGCACCCAAGCTCAAACCGAGGAAAGGCGTCAACATCACACTCAGGGGCGGACGTCTCCAGACTGTCTTGGAGGAATACACCGATTGGTGTCGCAGGAACAAATCCAGTTGGTCGGGAAATAGACCCAACAGCCATCTCAAAGGATGGTTCAAGATTGAACGCGTTCGCCGTACTTTTTGCTGTTGCAGTCTCGTCGGAGAAAGTCAGTCTCACAAGATGATCCTTGGTACTCCTACCTGAGATGACATGGGCTAACTGACTCGAGAATACCATCAAAATGCAGATGTTCCCGAAGGATCCATGCGGTGTTGAAGATACGTTTCCCAGCATCGGCCATCAAGCTGATCCGAAAAGAAGATAAGCTGGAGTTGGAGGTGCAACATTCGGACGACGGGAACGAGTGGAATATTTTCAACCATTTCAACTTTGAGCTCTCGCCAGGGGACGAGCAAGAGGAGGACGAATCGAGCCTGATACCGGCTGAAGGGGCCGGCGACTCGACGCTGGTGCAGAGAATCTGCGAGCAGAAGAACTTGAGTGCGGCAGACGCCCAACGATGGATTGAGAATCAACGATTGATGAAGGGATACATAGAGGCTGGGGACTTTGATGATGATGGGTTCGAGAGCAAAGTGCCGCCGAAAGGTGGCAAGCAAGCCTTCCGGTAAGCAGCCTCATTTAACTCACTTGGCCCCACATCTCTCTCCAGAGCTGAACATATTTTCAC
Organism: Puccinia novopanici; assembly: GCA_004348175.1. Classification (NCBI taxonomy): domain Eukaryota; kingdom Fungi; phylum Basidiomycota; class Pucciniomycetes; order Pucciniales; family Pucciniaceae; genus Puccinia; species Puccinia novopanici. The sequence goes on from SMGU01005010.1 coordinate 25,815, forward strand.
TTGATTCCAGCGTCAAAAAACCTCCATGGCTGCCAAAACTAGCGATTCCTCTCAATTCGATTTGGAAGACTTGGCTCAGATGAGAGTCTTGAACTCTCCCCACTGAGTCCATCACCTTACCTGATGATCAACTCGGGTGTTTAGTTCAACCAAATCTAAATTGGTAGATGTTTCCAAGTCTCACGCGGTCTTGGACGGACGACGATGGCCTACATCTCATTTGCTACCATTCCCTCCAATACACGATGGAGAACAAGATCATTTTAGAAGCACGACCAATCCACTATTCTTGTTTAGAGATTTCTCTTACCTTTCAGATCAAACATCATTCCATAATTATTCATCCCATTATAGACACTTGACACATCATTTTGTTTTCATCTTAGCGTAAAAGAAAACTTTCAACACACATACATAATACAAACACAAGTAATTCATCCATTTTGTAAAAAAAAAAAGCACAATAAGACAATGCGTACAATCTTCTCAAACAGCCCTGATGCGCTTTATGGCACAACCATAGCCCAACATCCTCTTACCAGGATTGATACAGTGAGGCATTAAATGAGAAAAATGAAGTGATTTGATGGACGCAGTTTCTCGTTTGGCAGTAGTGTCGTGGGCTGCATTCCCGGGGCGAGGCTTGAGCAGAACGCTGATGATGTCGCATGAGACGCCCACCCGAAGTGTGTATGCACTCCCGAAGAACCTGGAGCCACTGGACCGACTACCATCCAACCGAGGCCGCTCGTCAGCCGTCCACAACCTCATCAGAGCCTTCGGCCTACTCCACACACCCGACACCCACCACCACCCTGTGCCTCCTCGCGCTCGAATACTTCCCACCGGGCTCGCTTCCCCTGCCGAGCTCGAGGCCTTTCATGATCCTGAATACATCGGTTCGTTCTCCGTTTATCCCATCAGGCTACCATCCTGCTCATGATTTCTCATCCTTCCAGCCTCACTGTTATCCGGATACCATTCACACCATGACATCAATGACGAGCAAAGTCCCGATCTCCAACACGGTCCGATGAAGGATTTCCCAAGTTCAAAGGACGTGGATGGTGAGGAGTTTGGTCTAGAACATGTATGTGTACAGGGAGTCCTTCTCATTATGGAGTCGGAAGGAGGGCTGAGCTCGATGTAACCATTCCATCCGTCTGCCTGCAGGACTGTCCGCGCTTCCCCAAGATGGCACAGTATGTGCTGGCTGTGGCTGGTGCAGCCCTCCAGACGAGTCGGGAACTGCGCGAGGATCGGGCGGATGTGGGAATCGTGTGGGATGGAGGCAGGTGAGAACGGATTCGACGGGGACGGCAGTCTTGAAGCACAGTGGAAAAGCAATATATGTGGGATCTCATGACCCAGCCGAGAGTCGCGATCGGCCCTCAAGCACCAACCGTACCTGACTCCTCCCTGCGTTCTTAGACATCACGCCCAAAGGTCCGCTGCTGCTGGCTTCTGCTACGTCAACGATGTCGCCCTCGCCATATCGGAACTCCGCCGACCACCCACCGACAGAGGGCTCAAGAAACTGGACCGCGTCTTGTATCTGGACATGCTCGACATCCATCATGGGGATGGTAAGTTTGACTTCTTGGAACTGACCGACTTCTATGTTAGTTCCTCCCCCCCCCCTCTTGTTGTTGCTTGCTAACCCATTTGGGTTCTTGACCGAAATTATTACATGGTCCACTTTCCACAGGTGTTGAGCTAGCTTTTTGGAATACCTCTCGGGTATTGACGCTCTCTGCGCATTTCCATGACCCCAAGGGAGGCTTCTACCCACTGACAGGTGCACTGGAGTCATCGGGCCCGTCACCCCCGTCACCCGCGGCGTCGCACGCCCTGAACATACCGATCATCCAGAAGCCGGGAGCCCTAAGCTACGTGTGTCGGCGTTGCATCATGCCGGTGATTTCGGCCTACCAGCCGGCGGCCTTAGTGATTCAATGTGGGGCGACGGCCTAGCTGGCGATCCCATCGGCGGTCGTCTCTGGGGCTTCGGGCTCAAAGAGATGGGCCATTGCTTGGAAAGCGTGGTCCAGGACTCCATCCGCCATCGCCGGAAAGTCTTGCTCTTGGGCGGCGGTGGCTACCACACACCCAATGTGGCGCGAGCGTGGGCGTACTTCACATCCATCGCCGTGCGTCACCATCACGTTCAACCTTTTTTTTTCCTTTCATAAACGGCTTCTTCTCACCCCTTTGGTATTTTATTTAACATCCCCCAAACCGCGACATGGTTGAATATATCTAGTTGGGAAGAAAATTCGACCTGGAGGAGACTGAGATCCCGTTAGACGTGGAGGGCGATACGGACTACGGGCCCACCTACACTCTAGACGTTCCTGGATTGGAGCGGCCTTTGGCCCAGCATCACCCGACGGCGGCTCGGAAGGCGGGATACGGTCTTGGAAAATGACCCCAGCTACAACAGGTCGTTGTTGAAATGGATCGGCATATATCCATCTTGCGAAATAAATATTCTCCTCCGTAGCATCTCCTCCCCTTCTTATGGCTATCTCAGGTCTTCAGTGCTCAACATCATTGTAGTTGGTTTGTAGATTCTGGTGGTACTGTGTAGGAAAAGAACAGAAAACTTGGAGATAATACAGCTGCATGTGCATGGTCAGGCATACCTGCTGGGCCACCATGCCGCAACAATGCCACATGGGTGACTACCAAACATGACGCTGCCGCCTTGCAAATCCAAAAAGATGAAGCATTCGCTGGAAAGTTGCAGCAGCAGGATGGTGCTCCAGCATCTGCACACCAACGGCCTAATGGATCTTCCAGACTCCCGGAGGAGTTCCCCAATCGAACCCGTTCCTCTACCGTCGACATCCACTCGATCACGAATGGAAAAACCCCAACTGGGCTGGAATGGCTTCTCGTCCACATGCACTGCAGCCACCACAACCCCTAGCCGGCTCCGATGCCCGCACCTCACACATGGTATGATTGGCGGGATTTCGTTGTGCAAATGGTCTTGCAACCTACACGCATGGTATGGGCCGCCCGTATGGGCCGCTGCCGATGAGAATGCGCCACATGACAACCCTGCACCTTCGTGCGCTGCAGTATTCGGCCCTGTGATTGGCATCAAGAAGCTGATCACAAAGTGTGTGTGTGTGTGTTTT
>SMGU01005012.1:0-11143 GCA_004348175.1 Puccinia novopanici
GGGTTTGAAAACCCTTTTTGTGACATTACAATGGCCTGTTGTGGGAGACTTTTGTCAATAATGACGGGGCATATTTTGGTGCGGACCAAAATATTCACTTTGGCTGGAAACCTTAAAAAATTGTCATTAAACATCATGTAGATTCCAATGCTGGGGGCCATACCAAACACCCGGTCCTGTCATCATGATATCTGGTCCTTTCCGGTCCCCCCTCTGTAACAATCCCATGAAAAAAGAGAAAAAAATTAGTACAATTTGGGGTGGCCAAATGGAGCCTTATTAAAAAGAATTGCATCCACTTAGAGGAATGCATAAATTATGTGAAGATTGGATTGCTGGCCCCTTGGACAGTACCATCAATCATTATACTGGGTTTTAGTAGGGTTGAAAACAGATATCTTTCCTTTCTTGCTTAATCCAGAGGTGTCAGATTCAAGTAACTGACTGCCATCCGTTCTTCTAATTCAAAGTACTGTAGTAGCTTTTGATCTACTCACTCGTGCGCTAGGCCCTCAGCTTGTTCAGGTGGAATTTCCAGCTAAGGATGAGCTAGTGATCTTCTCAGGAAAAAGCAACGACCTGGCTCATAACTTTTGGCATATCCACCATCGCATAAGCTAGATTAAATATACAAGTCCCACAATCTCAGGGAGGGATCTCCTTCGCAGGCTTGCTTGGTGAGTATGTATAAATTGGATCCACAAGAATGCACGCAGGATGGAATTAGTTCTGGTCATCATCAGACAAGCCCTGAGGGTAGATTACAGCATGAATATTGCTCAGATACTGTTCTCGAAGCTCTCCAGTGCGCACCTTCGGTGTGAGGTGGCGAAGCCATAGTGGCCTCCGGACGGCGGTCCTTACCAGCACGGCGAAGTGTATATGTATTAGATAGGTTGATGAGTTTAACCGGCTCTTGTATACAGCAGGCATGAAAGCTTAAAATGCAGCCTTTCGGTCGAGAGGATCACGTTGAGCCAGACACCCCACGTTGCTGCCTGTCAGCATGGTTTCTGGAGACGAATTGGTGGGCTGGAGACTCTGGACGATGAAGTGATCTTATCTTCGCATGTCTTTCTAGTGACGTCATCCGCTCCCTCCCTCCGGAAAAATGGTTATGGCCTTGTGGTTGGAGCCTGGAGGCCATGGAGGACGGGGGTTTGAAGGGGGCTTATGGACTTGAGGAGATTGCTTGAAACCAAAAGAGGGAAACCTCGTCCACTCTTATCAGCATGTTCCATTAAGGTTTGCATGTGTGATTGGCTTGAACAGAATCGATCAAACAACTCAAGTTCTCGACTCGCTCTTGCAATTGCCTCCTTCGCTGCCCCCAGTTGAATGGAGTGGGTGATGATGGCCATTGAAGGTGAACAAGAGGGAAGCAAGTCTTCTCTCGACTAATAGATAGAGGTGACATCACCAAGGATGACGGGCGCAGAATGCAATGCTTCGGCGAAGAAGAGTTGGACTCTCTTTTTTTCACTTTTTTCTTGGATACTCCTTTCCCAACACACACAATTCCCATCCTCCAACGCAACAAGAATTCAGAAAGAAACATATTCCGAAACACAACGACCGAAATCGGAGAAGAGGTACTTACTGTTCGGAGAACAACAAGTCTCATGTGATCACACGCTCTCTCCACCGCCTGAAAAACCATCTCCTCACTTCCCCTCGGCCGGTTCTTCCACCATGAAGATTCCCTAGCGTTTCCTTAGCTCGCGCTTTTGGTTTTTTAGTTCTGTTTTGCTGAGCCCCTTTCTTGCATATATAACTAAGTCAAAGTACTACTAGAAGAGGCGCAGCCCTCTCCAAAAAGGCATCCCTGCAACTGGGCTCTGCTTCAATCCCTCAACACACGGCTTGCTTTATTCCATAACCCGAAATATTCTTCTGTCTCCCTCGTCTTATCCAAACCTCAACTCCTCAAAACCAAGGAAACTGCTGAGCTCTCTCTCTTCACAGCAGGCACAGCCCAGGTTTCCTAACCTAGTAACTCACTATAAAACATACACGCCCATCCCAATCTTCTCCTTGCTCCTCTCGCACCAACACTTCTTTTATCACTTCATTCTCATTTCACGACACTCCAATAATATATAAATAATTTATCCCCGTCATCAACAATTAATCATGGCAGACGCTTATCGAGTCCTGAATGTCTCCCCCACTGCCCCTGCCTCGGCGATAAGGAGCGCCTACTTGGAATTAGTTGAGTGGAACTCCTTTTTAAATCTATTCTGCATGGATCCGATCCAGTTGCCGCAAAAAAAAAAAAAAATCATAAAATCCACCTCCCTTACATGCTTCATCGAGACTGGCTTGCTTGAAAACTGACATGGAAATCTTACTCCTCCTCAACAGGCATGTCAGCATCATCCTTGCAAGCTCTCAGATGGGCAAGACATCAATCCGAACGCCAATCACACCCAGTTTAGATTGGCTGCTGAAGCCTATGCTCTTGTCGGAGATGGTGAGTAAATGCCTGGTTGATTTCCCTCTTTGAATACGCGAGCATCCCCCCGAATGATGATGCCCATATAAGCTATTAGGAATTTTAAGTTAATCCTGAAATCTGCCCATGTCCATACAATAGATTCACGACGCGAGTTGTATGATCTGATCAAGTCATCAGAACTTTTTAGAACGGGCGCTGGTCGCTACGTTCACGAGGAGGAAGGGGGCGGCGGACTGGCCAAGGACGGGCTTGGCCAGCCCGCTGCAGGCCGGTCGCGTGCTCGCTCAGAGCTTACGGTCGACCTTCGCGCTGGTTTGCCAGCAGAATTGAGGGCGTTCTTGATGGAGCTAGACCCGGTGAAAGTGTTCAATCGCGTCGTCTGTCAGATCGATCAGGAGCGACGTGCCCAACAAGCAGAGAACCCTGCAAGCTCATCCTCGTCGTCGCGCCTTAAGCCCAATAATCCTATCCTTCCCCAGTCCAAATACTTGTCTCCTCCATCCCACCACCTGGACGAAAGGTTCTTCCCACGCGCTGCCCATGGCAAACCTTCTACCGGCGGAGCTGTGCGTGAAGAGGGCGCCCCAGGCAAACAGCAGCCCTTGAATGGAGCTTTGAAGACGGGGGGGATCTTGCGCGATGAAAGAAGCAAGAGTCAATTCAGACGATCACCAAGCGGGCAAAGCGACCTGTTGAGCGAGCCATACCAACGCTTAGTCGTCAGCTCGGAATCCACGAGGGATTCGCGGGGCCATTCGAGAAGCTCTTCCTCCTATATCTCCAGCCGCGCCAGTCCCACGAGTGCAGGCGGTGGAAGACAGGGCAGCGGCAGACGGGTCTCCTTTTCAAATGATGTCATCGAATCAGACCAAATCAAGCAGGCTAGAGAGGCCGTCAAATCGTTGAAATCTGAAGCCGCTCGAAACGCCCCCAAGCCGCCCATCTTCATCAACTCCACTTCTCCCCCCTCGAACTCTGCATCACTCGAAGTCAACTCCAGCTCCACCAGAGGCCTGGTGAACAAGCTCGGCTCGCTCAACATACAGGGGGTCGTCACCAGTCCCTCCTCATCATATACAAAAGCGAACGAGTTCCTCTTGGACAAGTCCTTGTACAGCGGCTCCCGTTCTTCGGCGCTCGATTCGACTGCTGGAGATGGTACGATCAAGGCGATGGGCCTGGGCGGGGGGAGCAGTCGTGACGTGCATCGGGCCCCGACGCCCGGGCACACCAGCGCGTCGTCGCACGCCCTGATGGGCCGGAACATGAGCGGGAGTCGAGGCGAGAGGGAGGGGCCGGAAGATGCGCGGCACGATTTCCTGGCGTCCTCGGCCCCAACCGGCTTCTTGGCCAGGTACCGTCTCGAGCAGGATCTCCTCCTCGACGCCCCCCGGAATCCCCTCCTCAACCCTCGCGACCCTCTTCATCATCCCCCCCCGCGCCTCCATCACATCCACCATTCCTTCCCTTGGTCCGATCCCAACTTCGATAACCCCCGCTCCATCCTTCTCAACCATACAACCCGCCAGGTCAATTGACACCTCCCTCGTATCCCCATCTCCGCCCTATTTTCATCGCCCTTAACCTGCCGAATCGTTTTCATTCATCCATCCCCCCCATCCGCCTCTTTCTTTCCTGCCCATCCCGCCATGCTCTTCTTTTTTTTTTTTTTTGGGCGGGGGGCTTACGGGCCGGATGTTGCTTCCAAAAACACATACACGAACAAGACAGACCGCCGCTTCAATGTCTGAATAATATTTCATCTTACGGTAGCACACAGGCCATCATCATCACCCTCAGTTCCATATGACCGTTTTTTCAGTCTATTTGTGTGTGTTTCGCAGGTCGTGTACTAGATACGCGACTGCGTCGTTTGGTCGCCTTTTTTTCCACTTTTCTTACTTACCCTATGTGTTTTGGTTTCTTCTTGGCTGGATTCAACACTTTTTGTTTGTTTGTTTGGGTGGTTCAGGTACATGTAACAAGGATGGTGCGCCACGGGGCACGAAAGCACGGAGTCTTTCGGAGTGGTTTCGAGCGCCCAGTGCAGGTGCGAGTAGAGTTGGAAATAATTGGCGCGTCAGATGTGCGTGTAACACTGTAAGGGTGTGTGTGGTGCGGGAAGAGTGGTGAGGGCGCAAATAGACGCATGAGAGAAGCGAGGAAAGACGAGACGATGGGGGCCCTAGTGTAACACAACCCTTGAGGATGAGCTGAGGAGCCCTCTCCTCGTCCAAGTTCAGCGTCCAGAGGCTGGAACCAGCCTTCAGCCGACATGATTTAGGCGCCCGAGAGAGAGCGTGCCATGGTGAGCCCATTTTACATGGCGAGGACCTAAGCATATCCTTCGCGGCCCTGGATAACGTCGCGCAACGCTCTATCACTCACCATCCAGAGCCCTCTTCCACACCGCCCACGCTTGTTTTTCTTTTGTTCATATGTTCCTCCAGCCAGAGTATAAATCCTGACTCGAAGCCAGCCGAGCCCGGCATCCGAAGAGAGCATAGTGGTGCACATGAGAGCCGCCCAACCACAAGCAAGCAAGCAAAAAAAAAGTGTAGTAAAAAGGACAAGGATAACAAAACGGAGAAGGTTACGAGGAGAGAGGTCTGGTCAAAGCGAGTCTGAGGAGGGCCTTGAGGTTGCGAATAAAGGCCAAGTTCAGGTCGAGCTGCAACGGCACGTGAGGATGGGGCTGTGCGGGATCGGCAGGCTGGGCAAGATGAGGGTCGACGGGCTGAGATGAAGGAGGAGGTTGTTGGCTGAATGTGGAGGAGAGGTGGGCCAGGAGGAGGGAGGAGTCTAAGCCGAACAGCAAACTGCTGTCCGTCTGCACCCGCGGAGGAGTTCTTTGGTCTGTGGATGCGGGGCCACTGCTTTCGCCTGCGTTGACAGCATCGTCAGTTGAGCTTGGGCGAAGCTCTTGATGGTCGAGCGAATCGTGATGCGGGAAGGTCGTCTCAGGAAACGTTTGTTGGTCGAGAGGGTGCATGGGTGAGGCAGGATGAAGACTTGGAGGCGAGGATGGATGAGGCAGAGACGGAGGGGCAGAGAGAGAGGGGGAGAGATAGAAGGGAAGGGAGTACTCGAGACGATCGAGGTTCAAGATCATTTCCTGCACGGAGAGCGGAACGGGGACAGAGCTCTGGTCCTGCACAGCATGTTTTCTACACGAATCTACCGATGCTTCTTCGCTGTGCGTGGTGGATCCTAATCTTGCCGCCCGGCCGGCTTGATCCGTCTGTCCCCTCTTCTCCTCCCCTTCAGGCGGTGACGTCGAGCGTCGTTTTCCTACCTTCCGTCTTGGCCGCGGTTTGACCGCTCGCTTGGGCGATTTGCTGGTCTCTTTCATCACATGCTGTATCAGCGAGGATGAAGAGGAACCACCAGCGGCTAATCCTTCAGCAGCATTTGCTTCTTCCTGTTTGCGGTATTGGGCCTCTTCTAAAAGCTGGTTCGAGAGGAATTTGGATTCTTGGACGAGGTCCTCATCGGTTGGCAAGAGCTCTGGTTGATCGCAACTACCCTCCTGGTCCTGAGTATTCTCAAGTTCAAGAAAGTCCTCGATGCCAAGTTGGGAACTTTCGGGCAAGTTGAGGTCTCTTTGCAGTTGGATAAGAGCGGATTGTGTGGCCATGAGAGATTCTTCCATGTCGAGGTCGGAGGCAAACTGGTTGGCATGGTTTGAGGCAGGGTTCTGGTCCAAGGCCATCGAGATACCGTCCTCTAGCCGAGCAGAGATGATGCCAGGATGAGCAAAGCAATTGCGGATCGTCGTTGGTGTAACTTGATCCCAGGCCGAATGGGCACACTCCAGCGCCAGCCGTTGCTCGTGTTTTTTCTGGGCTACCACAGCTACACTTGGCTCTTGCTGGAGCATTTGTGTGTGGAACTCGAGCAGGTTCCGACGATAATTTGATTTGAAGGTTCTGATAATTCCCACCCGAAGCGGTTGGACGAATCTGATGGTCGACGTTGGTAAAGGGGTCACCACTGTGCTGACCAACGATTCCAGCTCACATACGTGACCCTGTGGGTTATCAATCAAGAGTAAGACCCTCCGTTGTTGCCGTTGCATATCCCTATCGAATTTTCTCATCCACTCGGAAAAGATCGGCGAGGAGGTCCGGCCACGGGTAGAATATCGATACCAGTATGGTCTCTCGCCCAAGGGCGCCTGAAAGGTTTCTGGCTGTGAGCATCGTCCAATCACCAGTGGAGCCCGTTTGTCAGATCCATCCGCATTCGTACAAAGCAAGTACGTAAGCCGAAGTCGTTCAGATGGATTCACATCTAATGAGCCTGTCAGCGCGCCAAGGCTGAGTAAATATGTTAGGAAAAGCAAAAAAAGAAAAAGAAAAACGTTGCTGAAGGACTGGAGATGAATGCTCACTTGCAGAATAACTCGACTTCGCCGAGTGTATATATGTCTTTTAGGGCATATGAATTAGTGAGATTTCTCAACTGTTCCCGTAGCGAATCTAGCCGAGTCTCTACATCTAAGCTGAATGAAGAAGGAGGGGGGAGTTGATAACTCTTGATGTTATTTCTGGCTTTGAACCTGAGTAGCCAGCCGTTTGAGACTTTGAGTACTTTCTCTGAGATCTGGTAAAGTTTCATGAAAGATTTTGTGCGTTCCTTGAGGATCTCATCCGATGGAATATAGTTTCTAGCTTTAGCCTCGATGAAGTATCGTAGTAGGGTTTCTTCGATTTGAGGGAAGTCGCCGGTGCGTTGACGTTTGCTGGATGAACCTTTATCCAGGACATGTTCGCGTAATTCTTCCTCTTCCTTGAGCCAGCGGCTGAGTTGACTCTGAGTTAATCCGAATCGGGTGGCAGTTTGTTTTTGAGTAGCTTTGTTTTGGTTGTGATAATCGATCACCTCTAGTTTGTATGCGACGGTGGTTGAGTTTCTCTTCTTAGTAGTGGTACTTGGTTGGGTGTGTTGAGTCTTTTGTTGTTGCTGAGTTGAAGGATCTGATGGTTCTGGATCTGTTGTTTCGGTTGGATTCTGTTCTTCCTGAGGAGGGCTGGCTGGTGACGGGAGGGACTGGATGGATTCTTGCTGCTGATTCTCTGTTTGAGGACGGGTACATCTGTCTGTTATATATATAAATAAATAAATAAATAAAGGAACACTGATCTGTGAAGAGAGAGAGAGAGAGACTGACCGATGAGTAGTTTGAGTATCCTCTTGAGATGAGGTTCCAGTAGTTGGTCTTCGTAGGCTGGATGAGATTTGATGGTATTGAGGTAGGAGATGAGTGATCGTATTCCGTAGTTGCCTCGTTTGATATTCAGCTGGGCTCGTTGCTGGTCTTGTGGGAAGAGCGAGTTGAGTATGAGCAGGATGTGTTGTTTGAGTGTCTCTGTTTGTTCTGGTAGTTGTTCTGCAGAGTGTTTGAGTGTGAGATGGAGGATGTCGTTTTCCGTTGCTTGTGGGAGTGAGTCGTCTGATTCCAGACAGTGAATGGTCAACAGGAGTTGTTCGAGCAGCGAGTCCAGCATCTTTTCGTCACAGCACTCCATACTCCCACCGGAGAACCGCCGAAATAGCAAACAACCAGCTGACATCCAGTCAACATGTCGGTGAAACTGCACCCTTCACGACTGTCACCCAAGCCTACTCTAGAAAAAAAACAACAGAGTACACCACACCCAAACATAATCATCAATCCAGATTGTGACAACATCATCCATGAGCATGGTGGGGATAATTTTATACAAATTTGGCTAATGCCTTTGAGGCATTCAAAGTCTCTAGGCATCAAGTTTGGTGGCTCAGATCAACACTAGGCTCTCTATGCTAACTAGGGGATCATTAGTGGAGTCTAGCTTAGCACCATTACACTAACAGCTCACAATTTTTTTTTCTTTGTAGCTTTTAGAAGATGTGTGCTCACAGCCACAGAGAAAGCCACCCCAAAAAACAGCTCCCTAAGCTGTACTAGAAATGACTTGTTATAGGAGAAATCACTGCTACAAGTGCAGTAGTGAAGTGGATCCCAAAAGCTGTGGATGCTATGCAACAGTAAAACCAGGGGATTGGCCACTACACTGACACTTATGAGCCTCACCATGTAGTGGCCCATCATTGCTCAGGTTGCAGATCCAAATGCCATGAAGGTCACCCACAAAATTACTCAGGAGAAACTTCAATCAGATGCCCACAGCCATTTTGATTCAGCTCATTTCCTCATCAACTGGTGTGTTATGGAACTTGGAAACCAGGATGTTGTTGGGGATGAAGCTGGATATTGACATCTACTTTATGTGTATGGATACACTATCTCTGATATTGATTTCACTTTTTTTTCTCTTTGGTACAATCAAATGAGGCAAGGCTGGTTTCTTGATCCTTGTTGCCAAAGCCTAGCATGTGACACTCACAGCGGCCCTGTTGGAAGAGGGGTTGTTGAACCAATCACTGTGAATGTGTCACAGACTAAGCAAACCAAGATGTTTCCCTTATCAGAAAATCCACTAAGGATTCTTGTGGTGAGTGATCAGGATCAAGTTGTTTATTAGCACCTCTTTTAGGGAACAGATAGTATCATTATGAATAAATGTGAGTTTACATGGCGATAAGGGCTAATTATAATGGTATATACTTTATCTGGATAACTTGAGGAGTTTCAAAATCTCATGAGGGAGGAATAAGTCACTCTGGAAGGGATCTCTGATCTTAAGGGTTTGTATTGCAGAAGGAGGGTTTTGCTCCTTATTTTTATATGAATTGATTTTCTTGAGAATGAGATACCAAAGGAACCAAGTTATGAATTGGTCCTTAGGAAAAGGACTCCTGAGGTTTGTTTGAAAAACTACCATGATGTCACGGAGGCCAATTTGGGGAGTCATCTCACTAATTCCCTGCAAGAAAAAATCACTCAAATGCCTGCACAAAGATAACTTGCATGTCAACTGCAGGTAGTTTAGTGAGTTTTTATTGAAGTTTTATTCCCAATTAAATTTGGGAGTCAGAAGACTTATTCCCATCAAGAATAAATAAATAAATAAAATTTATCCTGAGGGAGTCGTTGTGCTAAATCTGAGCATAGACACAGGAGCTGGTGGGAAATTAATCCCTGACAAAAATTGTGGGAGCTGCACAGCCAAAGCTTGTGGTCACAACTCCCAAGAAAAAAAACTCATGTAAACCACCCAACCACTCACCTACACATCACCCACCAATCAACAAACTACCACACCACACCCAAACTTGTAAAAGTCCAACCCCTTCTTCAGGCATGGGTACTGTGAGCCTGATCAAGATGTGTAGTACTAGCGCCGGGTCCTTGACTGCAGGGAGAGGACTTGTGAATGCTCAGGGATTCTGGCATGAGCACATATGAAAGCTTTGGTGAGAGATACACAGGAATACTAACCATGCAACACATCAACAACTAGTTTTTCCTCATGTCTCAGTACCAAAGCTTCCCTGTCTGCCGCTTACATCTATCTCCTCACAATTCCAGATTTATGTCTGGATCACGGCTAATATCTTATTTCAAAGTGAGTGTTTTCAATTTTATTTTTGAGATCTTTTACTAAATTGATAATTTTAACTTGAAAAAAAGCCTCTTTTTTTACAGATTTTTTTTCCTTGATCAATCAGTCAGCCAGTGCGCTCCCTCCTCTTTTTGTCCCAGACCCTTCAATCACGCTAAAAGCCCATCTCCTTTTTTCTGGAAATGCAACCACATACTGACTTAACCCAATCATATCCCAACACAATTTCCTCTTCCTGATGGCCTCATAATTCTACATTGGTCTAGTCTTGGGTTTTTCTGGAGTGGTCAGCCCTGCCCATACTGGTTTCATCCTGGTTCTCACCTGCTCCACAATTTTTTTTTGTTTTGGCTCTCTATTCTGTTCCTAAACAATCTCAGGGTGTTTCCTTTGCAATTTGAACAATATTTCTTGAATTTTCTTATTCTTAATGTCAGAATTCTGATCTGAGTGCCCTCCAAGCACTGATCCTCTCTTTAATATTTAATCTTTCTCTTCTTTTTTATTTTTATTTTATTTTTTATTTTTTCAAAACCCAACCATTTTCATTTGTGCTATGTGATTCTTGTTTTCAACAGCCAACCGCCGGGTCAAGCTTTTACTTAACGGTTGGACAAACCAGTAAATTAAAAAAAATGAAATCACCAGGGCATTTATTAGTGGGTTTCAAAGTAGAATCTGACAGGCATGCAGATCTTTTTGCAGAGAGTATAAAACATTGAATTGAAGGGGTAAAGTATACTTTTTGAAGGAGGGAAGTGAAACATATGAATTCTGTTCTGCATGCATTCATTCACAAAAAATCTTGAATGAATTCAGGCAGAAGGATTTGCAGAAAATATTTTCTGCAAAAAGGTCTGCATGCATGCACAACTCAACTTTGAAACCCACTATTTCAAAGAATTATTTCAGACATAAAAAATGCCCAAAGGAAAGAAAATAGACAAAAGGGAAGCCAAGATACCAGTGCTCATCACTGGCAATTCAATGAAGAATGGACTTGTATGCCTGACTTTATAATGCAAAATCAGGAAAGCATACAGTTCTAAGCAACCTAGGCTCACACAGGCCACTCAACTTTGGATATAAGCCTTGTATGCACCTCCACACCTTTTGGAAGGTGCTTGCGGGGCTTTCTACGCTTGCACCACACCACACCACACCACACCACACC
>SMGU01005014.1:0-37874 GCA_004348175.1 Puccinia novopanici
TGTCTCTCGCCTAAAAGGTTATGAGCCCAGTCTAGCGCTGGTTTTTATTACAGATTCACCCGAGATTAAAATACCTCATCATGTCTTCAGAGCAATCAAGTCGCAACAGCATTCCAAGTCTTTCGAATACCACATTCGCACTTTGGAAAATGCAGATCCTAGCTTATTGCATGGAATACAACCTCAACAATTTCCTCCTACAAGACCTAGCAGCACCTCCTGCCGCAGAAGCCGAGAAATTAGAGATCTTTGAATCCCGACGAGCTAAAGCCGCCGGTATATATCCTCGTTTGTTGCATGGGCCAAGTCAACAACAATAGATTTGTCGACGATACCAACTGGCGTAATCCCAGGAAGCTTTGGACCCTTCTCACCGATCATTACGAGTCCAAAGCCGCCGACAATCAAGCCAAAGTCTACCAGGCCTTTTGTAACTTCAAATTTACCAAAGATCTGTCAACATTCCTTGACGAATTGAACGCACATCTAGCCAACATGACGTCTGTCGGCCTAAAAATCGGGATCCAGAAAGAAGCCCACATCCACGAGCACCTACTCTCTGAGCAAATTATTCAAAAGCTCCCTGAGTCACTATCGCACTACAAATACACGCTCTTAGCCAAACGACCTCTTACACTGAGCACGGTCAAAAAGCATCTTCAAACCAAAATTTTGGATTCAGCAGTAATCTCCATTTCTGACTCCATCACTGTCAAAACCGAATCAGCCCTTGCTGCAACAACTACTTATTGCTCCAACGGAACTCAAATCCAGCGACCAGCCATCCCGAAAGCAAATGCTTTCAGCTTCATCCTGAACTTAAGAAAACCACCAAGAAATCGGGCAAGAAACATGCTAAGGCAGCCATAGCCAATAACGACTCTGATTCCAACTCGAGTGTACCCAGCGACAGATGTTTCCTAGGGATTTCCAAACAACAAGCCTTCACCGCTAAAGGCAAGACAACGATGTTCCTTGACTCTGGATGTTCTGATCACATGTTCTCCAAAAAGGAGTTTTTCTCTGGCTATAAGGCCATGTCGTCATCAATTGAAATCGCCGATGGAAAATCGCTTAAAGTAGAAGGATCGGGTTACGTCCAGCTCAATGACGGTCATGGTTCCTCTATCAAGATCAAGGCCCTCCACGTTCCTAGGATTGTCCAGCCACTCATCAGCGCAGGACAACTCTTTTGCAAAGGATGTGTGGTACAAAAAGACCTGTCCTCAGATCTCAACTCTCCAAAGTTTTCAGTGGTTGATCTACACTCCGACTCAACAATACTGCGAGGAGAAGTCATCAACAATGTTTTCGTTCTGGACGGCTATCCTATCAGCTCTTGAGGTGAGCATTCACTCAATTCAATCATTGCTCCTCGTGCTGCCTCTGTAACTTCAACAACAATTGACGCCTCGCTATTTCACAAACATGCCGGGCACCCCAGTCGAGAAGCCTTAAAGAAAATGTTTGGCGCCAATGCCTCGACTCTTTACTGCAGAGCCTGTCGACTCTCCAAATCAACTTGACTCCCATTCTCCAAATCACTTCCCACTCCTACAAGAATACTTGAGTACGTGTACATGGACCTGAGTGGAAATTCACCCCTTCAACGCTAGGCGGCGAACAATACTACTTTAGAATTACCGACTCATTCTCGTACTTTAAATTCGTGTACATACCCAACAATAAAAATGACACCTTTGCGCAATTTAAATCCTTTTATCAATCTGTCACTAATATGCATAAGACAAATATTGTGAACATTGTCACCGATGGTGGAGGAGAATTCACATCCTCGAAGTTTGAGGATTTCTACAAAGAAAACGGTATTATTCACCATATCACGGCGCCTTACACCCCACAGCAGAACTCAGTAGCTGAGAGGGGAAATCGAACAACTAGTGAGAAGGCCTGTTCACTTCTTAAAGAAGCCAATATTCCATCCACTCTATGGGGAGAAGTGGTTGCAACGGCTGTTTTGTATGAAAACATTACTCCAACCCGAAAAATCAAATGGAGGACGCCGTACGACATCTGGTTCAACCGCCCATTTGACTATTCCCGTCTTCGCGTGTTTGGCTGCAAGGCATACGTTAACATCCCCAAAGAAAGGCGTAAAGGAAAGTTTGGCAATACCTCTAGAGAAGGAATTCTCGTTGGGTACCAGCTGGGTATCCCAAACTGGCGGATACTCATGCCAGGAAATCGGGTGGAGTTCAGTCACAATGTCATCTTTGACGAGACTGTTTTTCCAGGAATCTCCACCGATATTCCAGCCGGTATAAATCTTTCTCCTTTTGAAGAAGAAACTCCCAACCTCACTCTGGCCTTAGTTCCACGGATGGAATCTCATCATACAGCTGAACCTCAACGTGAAGCTGAAGCTGCAACCCTCCCACCCGAAGAAACACACGATTCGTTTGTCACGGCGTCTCCGTCAACCCCACTTCTCCTGAAGCCCCAAGAGTTCCTTTAATTCCTTCAAATCCTCGTCGTCCGGGATGGGACTGGGTCCCACAAGATCTTCCTGCTCCAAAAAGTATTTCATCCTCAATTGATCCAGCCAACATTCTGCCTGGTAAACGTCGGGCCAACTATGCAGGGAAGAAAGGATTTCACCCAACAACTCCCATTGCGATGATGGCTCTAGCTCCTCTCACTCCTCTTGATGATGTACCAAGAACGTACCGCCAAGCAATGGTGTCCAGGGATGCTGATCTCTGGCTCGTCGCTATCAATGACAAGCTTGTGCAATGCATTGTCTAGAGGTATGGGAGGTTGTCCCTATTCACCCCAGTTACTTCCTAATCGGTACGGTCTGGGTGTTCGGTTGCAAACTTTTGGCGGAAGGCATTCCCACAAAATTGAAGGCTCGTCTTTGCGCGCAAGGCAATGCCCAGCGCAAAGGAGTGAACTAAAATGAGACATACGCGCCAACTGGTTGTTCTGCGGCTCTCAGGGCGGTACTTACGGTCGGTGTCAATGAAAATATGCTCATTCATCAAATGGACGTAAAAAACGCGTTTTTGAATGGCACTCTCGACGAGCCCATCTATCTTAGAGCTCCCCAAGGTCTATCCATTCCTGCTGGTCACTGCCTTCGCCTTAAAAAGTCCATTTATGGTCTTAAGCAGGCTCCAAGAGTGTGGTATCGGGACCTTTTGTCCTTTTTCTTGTCAATTGACTTCAAACCGTCACCTGCGGACCCCTGTCTCTTTGTATCCAAATCCCCAACTGGGCGGTGCTTTGTTCATGTCTATGTCAATGACATGGTTATTATCAGCAAAGACGTTGCTCGTTTCAAAAGTCTCATCTCCTCTAAATACGCGATGGAGGACCTTGGCCAAGTATCATCTTTGCTTGGAATGAAAATATCTCAATCCGAGGGCAAATTAACACTCTCTCAGCAAGCTTATGCTCCCGACTGTTGAGGGAGTACGATCTTGCTGACTGTCGTACCGTTTCAACTCCAATGGTTCCTTCAACTCGTCTCCTCCACCAGCCATCTTGATAGGGAGACAAGGCATGTGGACTTTGAGAGGTGCTCCTCTGAACCTGAACCTCCGAGTTGATTATCGCCACGCAATCAGATCTGTTAACTATGTGGCTGTCTCCACTCGACCGGACATAGCGTTCGCGGTGTCACAACTATCCCAACACCTAGAAAAACCGGGCACATCTCACTGGCAAGCTTTTCTTCACCTTCTTCGATACATCAGTGGCACAAAGCATTACTCTCTATGCATTGGAGGTGGATGCTCGACTCCTGAAATCTTCACGGATGCTGACTACGCCAATTGTGCAGTGGGACGCCGCTCCTATTCCGGCTATCTGGCTTGATGGGGCAACAGTGTCATTTCTTGGAAATCACACAAGCAACCCACAGTCTCTTCCTCCACAACCGAAGCTGAATATCGCTCCTTGTATACAGGTGTTCAGGAAGCAGTCTGGTTTCTCAATTTAATTCAATCTCTTCAAATCAACTCAATCACTTCTATTCCTGTCAGAGTGGACAATCAAGCAGCAATTGCGCTGGCAAAGAACGCAATGTTTCAACAACGCACCAAGCACATTGACGTCAAGTTTCACTGGACAAGAGAAATTGTCAGTTCGGGCAAAGTCACGCTCACCTATATTCCGACCTCTCAAATGCAAGCTGATGGCTTGACGAAATTGCTTGCTCAACCAAAACATCAAGAAATGGTTCAAGCTAATTTGAAGCTGGAAGGCTAAGGAAAGAGGGGGGTGTTAAGCGGGCTTTCCGCAGTCCGGGGAGAGTTCCAAACTGCTGCGCCGCATAGAGATCTGAAACCTAATTCATCCCTAGAAAAAGAGGCCTCTGCCACATTGTTCCGTTTCTCTTTTTCTCATTCAAACATTTGGTTTCATTTCTCAAGTCCTTACTGATCCACCTTACTGTGTCTCAGGTCTGTCCTTTCCTCATCTCCATCTTCTATTCTCATGTTGCTTTGTTCCTCATCTTCATGTTGTCTCAGGTTGGCTTTTCTGCGCTGTGCTCGCTCCGTGTGATCTCATTAAACTCATCACCACTGTCTCTCGCCTAAAAGGTCTGCTCTGCAATATTCATTCAAACATTTGGTTTCATTTCTCAAGTCCTTACTGATCCACCTTACTGTGTCTCAGGTTGGCTTTTCTGCGTCGTGCTTGCCCCGTGTGATCTCATTAAACTCATCACCACTGTCTCTCGCCTAAAAGGTTGGCTTTTCTGCGTCGTGCTCGCTCCGTGTGATCTCATTAAACTCATCACCACTGTCTCTTGCCTAAAAAGGGTTTAGAGTCAATCTGGTTGTAACTGCGCCGCAGTATCACTTTGTATTTAGTCTGTCCGTTGTCCCGCCCGGTGATGTTTCCTCACCGAGTTTTGGGATCATTGCCAGGATAGCACGTGAGCTAACAGCAATTGCCGGGACAACACAGGTTAGTGAAATCAATACCGAGTTTTGGGATCATCGCCGGGATAGCACGTGAGCTAACAGCAATTTCCGGGACAACACAGATTGTTGTCGGTCAGCTCCTAACATAAATACAGTCCATTTTCAAATGCCCCATTGATAAATACAGTTTTGACTAGAACACATCCCACTTGACCAAAGATGAGCTGACCTTGCTCTTCTGGCATAGACTTTTTGGTTATGCTGGCCTCCGTTTTATCAGGAAGATGGCCAAATTGGGACTTAGTTTTGGACTACCAAAACAATTACCAAAGGGTGACATTAAATTCCCCATGTGGATGATTGCCAAGGGGACCAAAAGCAATAAGCTCCTTTCATCTTATTGCCCCGTAGGGATCCTCGACATTGTTGCGTGTGATCTCATGGGCCCCTTCGAGACTCCAACTTTTGGGGGAGGAAAATATGTTATGACAATTCAAGACCTATCGACATCATACAGTGAGATAAAAATTCTGGCCACAAAAGGGGAAGCAGCTAAACTACTAATCAATCAGATCATCTGTTTTGAAACAGCAACAGGGAAACGGTGTGGAACTACTCTTTTGAGGAATAGAGCTTGAGAGGGATGAGTGCTTGAAGGGCTGCCTCTCTGGGTAAGCTTGGGAGAGCAAAGATAAACAAGAACAAGAGTATGGACTCTTGAAGAATAAGATGTGGCTGATGATGATGTTCAGAGATTTCAGGTGATTGGTGTAAACCCAGACTGGTTACTGGTGTAAACAAGATATGGAAAATATGTAACTATAATAGCCTCCAATGAAACTATGACCAGTGCTAAGCAATACTTCTTGATTCCTAGTGAGCTGATGGGGGAACAATAATGCAGGGAAAACAAGGCAGTACTTATAGTAAAAGGAGTGAAAGGCCAACTTGTGGTTGGGTACAACTGTGGGAAGGATGGAACATTCCAGAGAGGGAGAAAAAGGGCCAACATGTGGGTGCATATGAAGATGGAACAAGCAGAATAGGTGCATAGAACAAAATGGAAGGAAAAACAAGGAGGGGCATAATGGTGGCGTAGGTAGAGTTGTGGTTGTGTGTATTGTTGAGATTTTTCCTGTCAACCACAGAGGTAATATCAACATACCTGACATTCCCCAATTATTGACAATGAAATAATTACATAATTAATATTGATAAATTATTTAATAAGTTGTTAAAATATTAATATTTAATATTATATTACTTGTACTATACTTTATCAGAACAAACACAGTACAATTAATATAATATACGTACCACAATGAGTAAATTACATGACAAGAACATTACTGAAACCTTAATAAACTTTAACACCTTGATTATAAATTATTATAATAGGTTTGGCCCTGTTTTGTCTGACCTCAAAAGGTTCTGTTTAGGTTTTGCCAGGTTTTGTTCTGTCTAAGCACATTTTGTCTTATTATTTTATATTTTATTTTACCCTATTCTATTATTACATGTAGCCGTAAAATATAACATAAAATAACTTAACTTAAAAAATATGCGCCTCAAATATGCTTTTAGATATTATAATTGATAACAATTAATTATTGAAAGCGTAAGCCCATCATTTGATCTGTATCCCATAATGAGGCGTCAACAGGAAGGAGTTAACAAGTTGGTATCAATCTTTTTCCCATCAAATGATGTGCATTAATTGGAAGCTAATTAACATCATTAATTTGCGCGCCAACGGGAATTAGGAGATAATAAATTGTTAACAACTTTATTCACATCAAAAGATGTGTATTAATTAAAAGTTAATTATCATAATTAATTTTGAGCGCTGCCTGAAAGGAGATAACAATTGTTTTATAAAATTTAACAGCATCAATGATGAGTACTTTAATTTAAAGTAAATTACCATCATTGATCTGTTAATATTAACCTTGTAACAATCCAAGGGATTAACATTTGTTGATCTTGATCCCAGTGCGCCTCAAAGGTCCCACAAGGAAGATATTGGGTGCTTCTGAGTGTCTTGTTAGAATATTTAAGCACCAGCTTCCTCTGGTAACTTCCCCCAGCCTCCCAGTCACTCAGAAAAGCGCATTCAGCCACCAGATATTATTATAAATATCTACTAGACAAATTATCCCAGTAGCCTTATTTAGTGTTGTTGCCACTGGATCACGTATCCATCCACCATCATCCACACCACTTATTGTCTGCTCTGAATCAACCTGTAGTGACTTATATAAGTCTTGAAGCGCATCTGAACTACTACAACCAGTTGTTAGTTGCACTCCAACCCTTATAAAGGCCGGCCAACCACGTAAGTACTAGTTACTTACAACCTCAAGAATATTCCCTGGCTGTCCCAGCAGGAAGAATCCATGTATGCTTATGGGATTTCCCTCCCTGAAAAGGTTGAGAAGAAGCTTTACAAGATTTAAATACTTGAAGCTAATTATCTTTAATAATTATTATTTATGGGAAATAACCCTTACCATCACCAAATCACCACAATTCCATCACTCATAGCACAAACAGTGCTCTTAAAACACTTGTTTAGTAGCATAGAGGCTGAAAATTGGGGTCTGGCCTCCCTTTTACCCGTAATTTATACTGACTTACCTTACCAATTATTCTAAAAAATAAACATTGTCCATCCAAAATGGCCTTTTGCTAGGTAAATGTCTGAATCTTCTGGATCAACCAACCCTGAAATAATAGAAGTTAAACAACAACTCCATAGAATCAGTACTACTATTTTTACCACTTTATACTGGAAGTGCATAACCATAGAAGAGGCTGTTATAATAAATACCGCCACGTACAAAGATAGTATCCTAGTTGATTTTGAAGACTCAGATCCATCTACCATCCATATTAACCACGTCATTACATGTACAAAATACACAGATTTAAATATTGAAGTATTTGGCGTGCCACCTTTTGTGAGCCTGTGCCTCTAAAGTGGCAACAGGACACAAGATTGGTTGAAAAGTCTGTTTATTTCTGAGAAGAAAAGACAATACAATAAAGGGCTAAAGAAAACTCTTTAGCTCAAGACTCTACTCAAAAGAGGAGGAGCTGCTCTTACTCAACTCTAGAAGAGGAGACTCAACTCAGAAAGAGGAGGAGCTAGCTGGAGTGACAGCCTCCTCTGGATATAATCAACAGAGGGTCTTGGTCAGAGCAGAGCTCTTTCTTGAAGACCAAGTCCTGATTTTTTAGGCACAGAGTGCACAAGGATCTTTAAGAGGAAACCTATGTGGTTTGTTTGATGGAGAAAACCACCGAAAACCAAGAGAGAAAGATTAGAGAAGGAGAAGAAACAGGTGAGTAGTAAAGGAGTGGTTCAGAGAACCAATCCTGAGGCCAGAAGAAAAGAGAGAGAAAAGATAACTAGGCAAATGACTTACTGATAGCTTGTGATGACACTGGTTAGTGGGAAAACTTCCTATGAGTGAGGGATTTGTTGGTCCTGGGTGATCTGAGGTGGTTCTGGTTGGTTCTGGCCTGAGGTTGAGAATTTTCACTGAGTTCTATTTTAGAACTGGGTGAGCTTCAAATTGAATATTATTCAATATGGTGAATCAAACTTAGAAATCACTACTCATCAACCTTGAAAATAACAGGCATGCCACATCATTACATCACACCTCAAATATTGTACATATGTAGAAAATATGGAGAATCTTATGGTGAGGTTTGTTTTTTATTCTAAAAACTCTATGAAAGAGACAATTGAGGAATTATGATATTATATTCACAATTGAAGACTTTTGGACAGTCTTACTGTCTCTAAGGCTGACACATTTTGTTTTGGAGAAGCTGACTCTACGCCTACTACAGTAGAATATTTTACAGAAGAAGGTTTAGACCAGATTCCAGAACTTACCCATACTCATTTAAAATATTATAGCTTTGCGTGACTAGATTATACTGGCGTGTGTTCTGTAGAACTAACCAAAAAGTCCAAAAAAACAGTGTTTCCCCCCTTAAAAAATTATTTCTGACTCATTCTCAATCTCAAAAAATCATTTACACTTGAGAAAAAATAAAAATACAGTCTATTTGATCTAGTTTGCATATCAATACTGAAATTTACCCATCAAAACATCTGCTTTTAACTGCGCAAAACAGGTTTCTCATACAAGGAGAGGAGCTACAAAAATTCTGAATAGGCAGATCTTCAGGAAATCCACAATTTACACTACTATATATTTTTCCTGGAACTTGTACACGTACCATTCCTAAGGCAACAGAGCCGGAAGGACCAAAAGTGATCAGTCCTACAGATCATGTGCGTGTGAGTTGTAATACACAAATAAAGTTGCACCTTGCAGATCAATTTGCACTCTGGTAGAATTAAGCTCATAATTTATCAGATCCCTGTATTTTCAGAGATCTATGCGCGTGTAGATCCCTGCTAACTTTATTCACCTCCCTTGTGCCATGCCGTAATAGGACCAACCTTGCCATTTTTCCATTCTTCTACAACCTGTACACTCTAAAAATCTTAACAGATCTTCAAGATTAAGATTTCATTCAACACGCCTTGATGTGAAGAATCCAACACGACCTCCCACGTCACCATAGCACCACCCCTTCCCTGATTTCTTGTGAACTGGCCTGTTTTCTGTAGATTTTTGATAAAAATAAAAATAAAAAATACATAAAAATATAAAACCAGTAAGAAAAATTGTAATTATTATTTTTTACGTCAAAATCCAAAATCCAACAAAAAATTATCATTTTTTCAATAAACATCACATATAGTGGCACCAACTACACCTGTTCCTACCAAAAATTTGAAGGACTTGTTCATAACCAAGCCTTCTGAAGAAATCAAGATTGATCCCAAGGACCAAAAAGAAAGAGAATCTTCAGCAGATATCTCTGAAAATCATCTGGTAAATTATTAATAATTCCAACAGACTAGATAATATTCTAAAACTAATAAATTCCCAAATTTATTCCATCCAATCTTACAAAATGGCCCTAAAATTAAGACCTAGAGGTTATAATGGACGCAGAAGACAATCCCAGTCCCAAATAACCCCAGAGGAGGAATTTCAACACTGTCAGTATACTCAGATAGTGAAATTTCTATACATAATAATGAACAAGATACTGATTCAAATGTGCCACAAAAATTTGTTCCCAGTACCAACCAAGGAGAAATTCCTCAGACACTATCTCAGATTATCTCAGATTGAAGGACAACAAACATTGGCTCAAAGATGTGCGCAAAAGAAGCAGCTTCAGAGCCATAAAAGCCCATCTCAGATACTGCCAGGAGGATTTCCAAGCTATGGTGAACCTTCTGGGCAAGGAGAAAACCTTGGAAAGAACCAAAGGTTGGGATCCAATGAATCTTACTGTGAATCACTTTTATCACAGAGTGGAGAGTCCTTCACGCCACAGAGGGCCTCCACGTCCCAGCGCCAACATGAGCAATCCCCACTCCAGACATCCCAAAAATATTCAAAGAAACAGAGCCTGGAGAAGCTCCATCTACAAGGAGATGATCAGGATGGCCAGATCTCTCCAAGGAACTTATCAAGATATGGAGAAAGGGAAAATTCAGAAGCAACAAGCCATGCAAATGGACCCCCAGACTTTTAATTTCCCCTAGCTCTAATGGAAGCCATGTTTCTTTGCCTGAATTTCCAAATCCAATAAATCCTGCCAATGAAGCTTTCCATCACACATTTGAAGTAAACATGAAACACATGGAAGATTTTACCAAAGCTTGTG
The DNA here is from genome assembly GCA_004348175.1 of Puccinia novopanici. Lineage (NCBI taxonomy): Eukaryota > Fungi > Basidiomycota > Pucciniomycetes > Pucciniales > Pucciniaceae > Puccinia > Puccinia novopanici. Next base: position 10,665 of record SMGU01005014.1, read on the forward strand.
CTTATGCTTTCAAGAAAAAATTGAATAGTTGTCTGTCTGATTTTGCTGAAATATCTAAATCTCATAAAGAATTTTTAGATCAACAATACTCCACATTAAATCTTTGTGCCAACTATTGCTGAGAATTTATCCCAGGTGTGTGAATTTTTACCAAAAATGGAAGCAAATATTTCAACACAACAATCAAGATTTATGACAAGAATTGAAAATAATTTAGAAGAAAACTCTTCCCAAATAGAGGTTATATTAAATAAAATGGAAGGACTAGGACAAGGAATTATTGATTTGGACGAAAATACTAAGAAAAAATTAGAATCCCAGTACAATACATTCCAGGATTTGTCTAACAGAGTGGATCTGAATTTAGAAAAAATATTACAAAGACAGACTGAGACTGAAAGACTAGTCAAAATATTATTAACAAAAGTAGGGCAGATTAATGCTATAAATACACGTGGAAGTACTAGCTCCTCTGAAACCAGTATCAGAGAACCTCCTCCTCATGTATCATTTAGTAATAATATTGTACCTGTAAATAATATACCACAACAGAAAAATATACCACAGACTGCCAGCAATGGAACAGTACCAAGTACACTTACAACCCACAGAGAAGTTACCCCTCATAGCAATCAAGAGGAACAGATAGCCAAATTGATTTTGTCTAATCTACCCAAAAGCTCTGAGTGGCCAACTTTTTCTGGGAGGGAGAGTATGACCACTATAAATTTATTGAATGGATTGATAATCTTAAAGAAGATACAAATGCCCCAGATGAATTAATATGTTCAAAATTGCCTACTATTCTTAAAGGTGTTGCGCACACATGGTACACTAATAGAAGAAAGAAGTAGTAAATAGGAAACAATGGGACTTCTGGAAGAATGAAATCATCAATAAATTCAGTACTCACACATGGTTAAGAAAAGTTAAATCTGCATTCAGAAGAGACAGATTTGACATGCAAGGTGATGTAGAACCATCTGTATGGTGTACTAGACAAGTCAAAAGATTAAGAGCTACAGACAGAGAAATTGATAATTTTACAATCAATGATAAATTATTATCTCAATTAGATCAGAAAACTAAGTATAAAATGAAAATAGCTATGGCTCCTGAAGATGACTTGTCTGAATTTATAACCCAACTAGAACACATTGTTAATGTTAAAAGAAAAAGAAGTAAAGTAATCAAGAAAGATAATTATAAAGAAAAGAAAACTGAAAAGCATGACACAGAAAAGGACAAAGAACTTACCTGTTATTTATGTGGAAAGAAAGGACATAAATCAAATAAGTGTACCTCCAAAGATAAACAGAAAATTAAGAAAATAGCCATAATGCGTCATGAAGAAAACCAGAAAGAAATTTCTGATAATTCATCATCTAGTGAAGACTCCCTACAAGAAAGTGAGGAAAATGAGGAAGAAGAATCTACCAGTTCTGGATACTCCACCAATGCTATTATTTATTCAGAAGAAAAATTAATATCAAACATACAACATGATCTGAATGATAAACAAAAACCTAAGAGCATTAAGGTATTACCTGTAAAGAAACCTGATTATACAGGTAGAATGCATAAAAGTGGAGGAACAAACCTAACTAATATATTATGTAATAAATTTAAATTGAAATGTCTAATTGATGGAGGAGCCTACTGCTCTATAATTAGTCCCAAACTACAGGAAAAAATTCTACCAGACTGAAGAATCAATTACAGATTATGAAAACTGCAAAGTTTTACAGCTGTAATAGTAGCACTACAAAACTTTGCAATTCCCCCCCAGGAAAAAATGACAAAATTGGGGTGTAAAATATATGCTAATTTTTTCAAAGTTAAGCAAAGTGAAAAACTGAGCATGCTCAGCCAAAAAAAAAAGGTGCCAAACTCAGCAAATATCATGGGGAATGTTTTGCTGAGCTTTTGTTTTACAGGCCTGCAAGGCCTGGTGGGCCTTGAATGGGCCTGATCCGGGCCTTCCCAAAAGCACATTGGGCCAGCATTAAATGGGGTGTTCAGCAAAAGCTCATGACACTGGAAGAAAAACTCACTCAAATGCCTCCAGTTGACATGAAACTTGCCTTTGTGCACAAAGGATGTCAACTGCCAGCAGTTGTGTGAGTTTTTCTTTCAGTGTGATCTGTAATGCTTGACAAACGTGGTTGTTGGGCAGGCCCGGTTAAGGCACGGTCAAGGCCCACTGGGCCTTGCAGGCCGGTAAAAAAAACTCAGCAAAACATTCCCCCATTATTTTTGCTGAGTTTGGCAGTTTTTTTTTTTTTTGGCTGAGCATGTTCAGTTTTTCACTTTGTTTAACTTTGAAAAAATTAGTATATATTTTCCACCCCAATTTTGTCATTTTTCCTGGGGGGAATAGCAAACTTTTTTAGTGTAGATTGAACCCTTTGGGAATTATTAAATTAGACTATATTTTTCCTCACACAACTACCAGCATACAGATACCTGTGGCGCTAGTTTTAATGGAAGATTTTAAATTAAAATATATAATATTAGGAAATGACTACATTATTAATTATGGTATTGATGTAATCAACAGAAATGGGAGATATTTCACAATTAATGGTGACTTAAGCACTAAATTTGAACTTGGAGTAAGTGAAAAGCTGACTCTTGATCAACTTGAATGCAATGCTATTAAATCCTCAAAATTTGAAAGCACTATTGAAGAAGCTAAAATTAATGAGAAATTAACTCAAGATGAGAAAGAAAAACTTCTTCAAGTATTGCACAAACATCATCTTGCTTTTGCTACTTCTGATGAACCTTTGGAAGAATTAAAGGACATGAAGTTAAAATTAGTTTGAATACTTCTAGACCTTATCCTCCTGCTCTAAAGAAAGCTTCTTATCCAGCTTCCCCACAAAGCAGAGCTGCTCTAGAAGAACATGTCACTTATTTAGTCAGAATGGGAGTCCTCAGAAAAGTAGGAGCAAATGAAAATGTAGAAGTAACTACTCCAGTAATTATTGCTTGGCATAATAATAAATCCAGAATGGTTGGAGATTCAGAGCTTTAAATACTGACACCATTCCTGATAGATATCCTATGCCTAAAATTAGTGAAGCCTTAACCCAACTCCAAGATGCTAAATACATCAGCTTGGCATCTGATATATGACCTATTTCTATGGATGGATCCCATTTTTGAGGGAGATTAGAGTCACCTTGGATGGCATTGATGACTAAATCATCACCAATATCCGCTTGAATAACAAAGAAACTAAATTCAGGCTCTGGGTTGGTTTGGACTACTTCAAACTGAGACTGAGTATCCTCTACTTCAGAATCTGTGGTCTCAACTTGGATGTTGTTGATGAGATGCACTGGAGCAATGATGATGGAATGTGGAAGGATGTTTCATTAGCTGATGAAAGAGACTGACACATGAGAGAAGAAAGAAAAGACAAAGAGAAAGAAAGAAAAAAAAACAAAGGAAAGACATACCTGGAGCAATGATGATGGAATGTGGAAGGATGAGGAAAGTTATCCTTCCATGTGCACTGCTCCAGGTATGGTACAGGCCTTGTGACATGTGACTGATAGGGATGTAGCAGACAAAACACAGAAAAAGAAAGAGGAAACAACCGTGAACCTCAACAGTTGTTGATCTTTTTCTTAGGTTGAGTACACTCATCTTTTCTGTGTCCCTTTTCTCCACAATTAAAGCATGCACTTATTGGATTTCTCCTAGGGATAGCTTCATCTTTCTTGACTTCTTTAGGACCTTCTATTATTAGAGGAGGAGGTTTGTAATTGGTATTTTCTTTCATTCTTCTGTTCATACCAGTCATTTCAACTACTTCCTCTATAGTACTAATAAGATTAGTTAGGTCAGTATTTAAATCAATCCTGCATCTCACTGCATGGTCTAGACTTCCTCTGCATTGATCAAGTATTTTCTCATTAATTTCTCTTGAGACAGATTCTTGTATATGCAATCAAGTCTTTTCTTTGGGTAAGACACCATTTGGGAGCAATGTGCTTGGAAGGATCAAAGTAGTCACTTTCAAAGCTCTTTTGAATATTTTTCTTCCATATTCTAGTCCCAAATTGAGTGTGAATAAGCTTCTTCCATGTGGACCAACTTTGATGTCCTACAGCTTGTTTGGTCAAAAACCAATCCAGGGCAACATCTTCAAATAATCTGGGTAACCTTACCAGAGCTATATTGTCACTAGCTCCATATGAAGTAAGAATATGATCTATATAATTAATAAAATTGATGTGATCATATTCACCTGTACCTGAAAACTTGGGCCAATCAGATATGGGAGGCAGTATTTTATTCAGGGCTTACTTTAGGTGAATGAGATTTCCAACGCACGACGTTTCCGTGATATTCAGGGATAAGGAATTGCCAACGAAGTCGGGTGAGTTGGTATGAACGAAAGTGACTAGGAAATGTTGCCACTAGGTTAGTTATACTGACAATCAAATATGACAAGTATGGATTTAGTCTTAATTATACGGATGATTGGTAAGAGGCATATGGTTGAGTGATGACAAAGGTTTTCGTTTATTAGGAGAGGTGTATTCGAGGAGACAGAGGTGTTGGTTTGGTGGGGAGTTGTCGAGGTTTGATTATGAGGGAGGATGAGAGAAGATACTACAGTCAGTATCGTGGTAGGTAACTAGTGGACAGAGTAAGTGGAGAGGTGATTACGTAATTTTGGCGCAGGTGGCGCAGCAAGCAGGTTTTTTTGAAAAAAATCAAATTCCCAGCCAGACCCCCAATTGTGAGCACACTTGATGCCAGGAACAAGATTCCTCTAGCTACAAGTGCCACAAGAATTCAATTAAAACCTTGAAAATAATAGATATTAAGTTTTAGGAAGTTTTGGATAATTTTTGAGGGGTTTATGAATTTTTATAATAAAAAAATGGCCAAAAAATGGCCAAAAGTAGGAAAAACAGAGGGGCCTGCAAGCAGGGGTGTTTAAGGTGCCCTCTAAGGTCAAGACCTGGGTTACAGGGGTGCTTTGACAAAACTGGGGCCTGTAGAAAAGGGGTTTTTATGGTGCCCAGGGATAATTAAGGATTAAAGATGGTAGGAATTATTATATATAATAAGTCCTACAGGACTAATCCTTGCACAAAAGGGCCAAGGGGATGGAATGGGGTGATGTTCAGGCTTTTGTGAAGAAGGGAGGAAGGGGAAGTACTCACTGGTATAGCTTATAAGGCTGGGAACTGGTTGTGGTAACTGGTGACAAGTACTGAATAAGCTGTTGGCTGGAAGTGGACTGGGGAATCCTTCAAAGGGGAGGAATGGGGCTCTTTTAAGGCTTTTCTGATGCCTTTGGGACAAATGCAGATTCCATTCAAAGTGTTTGGAATAGTTGTATTACCATCAGGGCTGTAATTAGACAGTAATAATACTCAATATTGGCTGAATAGAGTCACATGGTGAGTCACATGCTGTGGCTTGTAACACCATGTGGTTGGATACCACTGTTATGGGGTTTTGGGAAAAGATCAGAGTCTCCTCAAATTGTTTGGACTAGTTACTGTAATTTAGAGGCTGCAACTAGTACACAACTGTGGCTAAAATAGTACCATATGGTGTGTCACATGTTGTGGCTTGTCACACAATGTGGTTATTTGTACTAAGAGGCTTGTTACTAGTCTGTACAGTTGTTGTGGGACTATTTGGGCGCTTCCAAGTGCTCATAGCTGGTACAGGACTAGTATAGAATTCATATTTGTACTGTTGTGGCACATTTGGTACACTTAGAGACATGTAGCAACTATGTAGAGGGTGCTTTAAGTTTCTTTGGCTTGTAATCAAGTTTCCTGTGTATTTTATTTTGTGTCTAAATGCCTTTCACATGTCTGTGTAATGTTATAGCTTTGTTGTGACATTTCTGAGTAGATGATTTATCACTGTGGGAATAACATGCTCAACTGCCTGCAGTTGACATGCTGAAAGTCCAAGAAAGCTTGTGGTGTTACTCAAACCTCTCTACAATATTGATTTAACCAAGCTTGGATGCACAGTCACTGTGCACACTGCACAGTGACTGTGCCAAAAAATCTACATATGCAAATATGTGGAGTTTGGATGGTTGCTTGGCTGGAGCATGCCGAATGTCAACTGCAGGCAGTTGATCAATTGTTTTTTGCAGTGTATTTTGTTTAGAGTAGTTCCTTCTTGTTATGATAAAGTATGTGAAGGGTCAATCCTATGGTTATGTGTATAGTGAGTGACCCTAGGTTATTTTATGAGTAGAATTTGTTGGTGCAATAATATTTGATAATTTATTGCACCAAATATGAGTTTTGTTAAAATATGTTTAAATTAATTTATTGTTATTTAATGAGTAAGGGTCCGTACCATGCGCGGGTTCAAATTCAATTTTTGCCAATTTTCACGCGGAAATAAGAAATCCAATTTCACCAACTTTTACGGACCAAAATGCTGTACCATATCAGACCAATTTTGAGACAACCAGAAATTCGATTTTGAGCAATTTGAACAATTTTGAAAATTGGCAAAGGAGTCAATTTTCATCCCGCATTCCGGCCAGTGTGAGAAGGTCACAAAGCCGTGGAAATCCAGATAGCCATGGTACACAATTTACAAGAATGGAGTTCAGGCTGGGTTGAAAATTCCATTTCAATTTTGCGCGAGAAAAAATTGGCATTTGCATTTTTGAAAATTGAGTTGGGAGGCGTGGTACAGACCCTAAATATTATGTTGGCTTGCTCTACATAGTAGCAAGCTGACACTGATTGGTCAGAACATGATGACTAAAATATGTTGAACTCAACTGTGAGTTGTGATTGGTCAGAACTTGAGGACTGAAAATATGTGAGCTGAACCATGAGTTGTGATTGGTCAGAACTTGATGGGTGAATCCTGCAAGCTGATTGGTCACAACCTCAAGGCTGAATGCTGAATCCTGATTGGTTGATACTAATTATGTACTGAAAAACCTCCTATCTACTATATATTTAGACTATGTATTTAAACTATATATTTAGAATATGTATCTAGACTATATAATATGTATTTAGAATATGTATCTATCTAAACAAACTATATACTATACTATAATTATATTCTGGATGGATTCCACTGAATAATATTAGTCAAAAGGGGTTCCACTGAGTAAAAACTTGGGCTTAGAGAATTCATAGGGAAAAAATATGATAAAACATGTCTAAACCTATGGGATATGGGGGAAAATTTATCCTTTATTACATTTGATATTTGAAACCTAATTAGACCACCACATCCTCCCCCAACTCAATGCTGCCCGCAGCATTCTGTTTCAAGTATCAAATGCTATAGTATATAAAGTAAATTTATCTAAACTAAACTCTGAAATCCTTCTACTAATACTAAAACTACTAATCTTCTTTCTCTACCTCTTGAATGCAAAAGTGAAATCAAATATAACTGAAAACTTAGTAACTTCTCTCTAAATCTAACTCTAAATGTAAATCAATAGTCTCACAAAACTCGTAGTGCTATCTCCTTACTATCTCTACTCTAATCCCAATATACCAAATACTCTTTAAACTCTTTTGCTACTAATTCCCAATTATAATTTTTCAATTCTTACTCTTCCTTGTGGTTTTGAACTTGACTTTCCTTCTTGTACTAATAGTTGTCTTCCTCTGCAAGTGTTGATAAATACCCTTCCTGTGTAACTTCCTAATTTTCCTTGTTAGTTGTCCTATAATTAAGGTTGCATGTTCTCCTTCCCCAAATATGTCCATTGTTTCTTCAATTTTATTCATCTTCTTCTTCAAATTCTCCCTCTGTTCCTTCAGTCACTTCTTCTTCCTGGTCCATTTCTTCTAACACTACACCTCTAGGATGAAATCTCTTGAACTGAATTGCTGAATGTCTTGAAGGTTCAGTTCCATCAAGTTCCTCTAGCTGATAGGGGCCTTGATTTATTTGTTCCACTACCCAGTATGGTCCATTCCAACTATTTTTAAACAATAATACCCACTGATTCTCCAACACCTTATTATATCATAGTACCAAATCTCCAGAGTTCAATGGCTGTCTTATCCTATGTGCAATTCTCCTATCCCAAAATTTAACAGATCTCTTCTCTTGCTTTTTTCAGTTTCTCTCCTGCCTCCAATATTTTCTCTTCTCTCTGCGCCAGTTGCTCTGTCCGTGCCTCTAGAAGTTCTGATGATGTTCTGACTGTTGTCCAATACACACTTATATAGCTTTGAAGCTCATGATCCACTGGTAATACTGCAGGTTGTCCAAATTGTAGCTCAAAGGGTGTATATCCAGTAGTCCTTTTGGTGGAAATTCTGTCCACAAAAGTCACTAGTGGTAACTATTCCTTCCATCTCTTCCCATCTTCTCCACACATTTTGATGAGTGCATCCTTTATCTCCTTATGGCCTCTTTTAATCATTCCCTGTGCTTCTGGATAATAAGGGGTTACAACTCAAATTTTTACTCCTGTCCTCTTCATGGCAACTTGCAATTCATTCTTGAATTCCCCACCACCATCTACTGTAACTTCCTTTGGGATTCCATATCTGCATATCCATTCTTCAACAAACCATTCAGCTATACTTTTTGATTTCAGTTTTGTTAACCCCACTGTCTCTTCCCAGCCTGAGAAGTCATCCCAGGCAATTGCAATATACTTCCATTTACCAGCCTTCACGTGTACTGCATCCATGCTGAATCTTTGGAACAATGTTGAAGTTGCAGTAGGCCTTCCTTCTTCCTTAGGTAATTCTTTGTTTCTCTTCTGACAAGCTTCACAGTGTTGAATCCATTTTCTAGCCATTTTCTTCATGCCTTCCCACCAAAATTTTTCCTTTAGGCTTCTGTAAGTTTCTGACTTGCCCCTATGCCCTAGGTCCTCATGTAAAGATTTCAAAACTTGGGCTTGGATTGCTGGGTTTGAGATTACTGTTTGACTGTAGGGCAATTTTCTTTTCTTCTTCAATTGTCCTTCCTCCACAAAATGAGTTATAGATCTCTTAATTCTTGCCAGATTTTTATCATCACAATTTTCTACTCCTTCATCATTTTCTAGAATCCTACTTGTACATTCTCCACTGTCTTTATTCCTAGATTTGTAAGGTTTATTTCTCTTTGTCCTAGCAGAGCCATGAAATTTATCTCCTTAACACCAAATCCAGGGTGAGGGGTTACCCATGCTTCTTCTTCATCAAATTCTTCTGGATCTTCTTCATCTTCATCCCGTGGCCTCCTTGAGAGACTGTCTGGCATGGTAAAAGTTTTCCTTGATTTGTGTACTAAGTAAAATGAAAATAGCTGGATGAAAGCTACCCATCTGGTCATGGCTGCATTGGGGAGACTGGGTGTGTTGATCATTTCTATGAGTGCCTTGGCGTCCACTTGAAGTTCAAAATGCTTGCCCCATAACATTGTGGGGTAGCAAAAATTTTGAAGAAATTACAAGTAATGTTATGGGGCAAGCATTTTGAACTTCAAGTGGAAGCCAAGGCACTCATAGTTCCAACCTGGATTGAGAGTATTCTTATTCTCTTCTTGAAAAGTCCACTGATTCATATATTATAACCTAGATAGTCCTTCTTTATCTTCTTGCATTAGCACTGCCCCTGCAGTAATACAGCTTGAATCTACTGCCAGTGTAATGTCCCCCGCACCTTCACCATACTCTAGATTTTTTAACATTATTTTATCTCCTACAATTTCCTTCAATAAGACAAAATCTTCCTCTGATGCTTGATCCCATTTGAAATCCACGTCTATTCTGGTTAATCTCCTGAGAGGTGCTTCTATGGCTGAGAAATTTTGAATGAACATTCTGACATAGACACAAAGTCCCAAAAATCCTCTGAAATCCCTCTTGCTAGTTGGAGTTGGCAAGCTCTGTATTTTGTTGACCTTTTTTATTCCATTTAGAGTTACCATGTGTCCTACAATGTCCAAAGCTGGCACACAGCATGCAAATTTCTCCCCAGATATGGTGAGACCTGCCTCTTCTATTCTGAACAGAATTCTTTCCAAACTTATTGAATATTCCCAGACAAATCTTCTGATCTCTGAGTTTTCTGCAAATTTCTCATTGTTGTAAGTTGGGGTGGGTCCTTTTATTCCTCCATCATCAATGAATATTCCCATGTGGTCTGGTATTCTTCTTGAAGGATCCATGTCATTTGAGCTTGATATACTGATACTGAGTTGGTTCCTCCTTGTGGGATTCTGGTGAGTTGTAATCTTCTGAAAAAAGTTTCAAAATTAGTTAATGGTCTTGATGATGGATCCAGCTCCCTTTCATCATATCCTCCCATGATATCACCAGTCCATAGCAATCTCTTCCTGAAAAAGATTGCACGAATTCTCCAATATTTGGAGGTAATCCTGTGTCCTTTATAGTTACTTTATTTAACACTTGCAAGTCATAAACTATCTGTAATTTTCCATTTGATTTCTTCACACAGAATATTGGGCTGGAGTAACTAGATGTTGATTGCTCATAGAGGCCTGATTTGATCATTTTCCTCAAAAGCTCCACAAAATCTTCTATAATTGGTTTGGGTATGGGAATGGGTTTCTTTTGCCATGGCTCATGAGCTACCACATAAGGGATTTTGTATGGCTTCCCATAAGATTGAAGTAATAATCCCTTTCTTCTTCACAAAATTCTATGGCTTTTTGTCTGATTACTATCCCGTGCTTCAAAAGTTTTAATTCTTCATTTGTGAGCCAGCCTGGGGGTCCAAAGTTTATTAATCCCAATCTTTCCAATGTAATTCTTGAGCTTAGAAAGAATTCAGGAGGATGCATTGTGAGAGGTGTTTTGTATGGGTCTCTTGATAAAGGTGGTCTTTGAAGAGGAGGGTTGATGTCTTGAGGCATGGCGTGATTTATAGGTCTAATTTTCTTGTCCACATTTTTATATTTTGCTGCTAACAATTGAGGTTCCATTTTTAAAGTTAAGTTAGTTGGTGAAAGCTTTTATTTTCTTTTTCAAATCTGCTATAGATTTTCTGCAGTTTAAGGTCATACAGGACCAAAAAACAATTTCCTGCTATTTTTTACTTGGGGGGTTACCCAGCACCCGTACTCCCTGTTGTGGAAAGAAAAACTGTCTGTTGGTAAACTGAGAGTTCTTCTCCATAGTAGTTGAGTACTCTTTGGTTTCAATGCAAATGACTTTGTTCAACTTTAAGCTTTGCTCCAAACACCTGATAAAAAACACTCCCTTTCACTGCTGATCTTTGCTTCTGCAACCCAGAAAGAGATTCTGAATGTTCTGCCTTGAATGATGTGAAGTTGCTTGACTCTTGACTCCTTGATTTTCTCCACACTCTATGCTACATAGATAGATAAGTCTCCCACAAATACACTCCCGCACTCCAACTAACTTCCCCCCCCCCCCAATCTCCTCCCTGTGCCCAAACCCCAGCCTCCGCACCTCCGCATCCATTGATTCCCACTCCCTGTTACACCGCCCTGATTTGGTTGCCCCTGCGCCCACCTTGCTCCTCAAGCCCCTGCTGCCTGAACCTCAAACTCCCTTGGCTACGCAGCCATGCCCAACTTTGCCCCTGCAGCACTCTCTGGAACGACCCTTGTCTGCCCAACCCTCCTCCGATGCCAACTCCAAGTCCCCGAGAACCCCCTAACGTCCGCTTCTGGCTTCACCAATATCTCCGCACTCCACCCGCTTTCCTCCACTGCTGACCAATCCACCACTAAAAGCAAAAGCTCTTTTGAATGAGCAAACAATGAAAAAATGAAAAAATGAAAAATGAAAAAATGAAAAAATGAAAAAATGAAAAAATGAAAAATGAAAAAATGAAAAAATGAAAAAATGAAAAAATGAAAAAATGAAAAAATGAAAAAATGAAAAAATGAAAAATCAAAAAATCAAAAATGAAAAAATGAAAAAATGAAAAAATGAAAAAATGAAAAATGAAAAATGAAAAAATGAAAAAATGAAAAAATGAAAAATGAAAAAATGAAAAAATGAAAAAATGAAAAATGAAAAAATGAAAAATGAAAAATGAAAAAATGAAAAAATGAAAAATGAAAAAATGAAAAATGAAAAAATGAAAAATGAAAAAATGAAAAATGAAAAATGAAAAAATGAACCTGATGAGAAACTAAAATAATGTGATCAAAATATAATCTAAAACACTGGTCAACTGCAAACTGTAAAAGGATGCGGACTATGGGATTGAAACTGAAACCCTCAGTACAAATGTACTACAAACAAATTTTTCTTACATGCATGTTGGTAAAGTGGTTGCTCATATAGCCATTGCATTAATTTCTATCAGATTCCAATTTACTTAAAAATTTAAAACACCATTCTCCTGATGAATATTAGACAATATTTCACATTTTTGTCAAATGGACCTTTTGGGATTTACGAGTAAGTAGCAATTTGGCTTGCTAAGTGCAATCAAACAACCAAAAATGTTCCAATTAACTAGAATCAAAATTCAAAATTAATATTAATGTATGGAAAAAATTTCCAATATGCATAATTTTTATTCCAGCAATGTAAGGGTGTTGAATTTGGCAAAAACAACACCAAAAGGCTATTTTTGGTAAATTTTGCCTGGCTAAGTGTAATAAAACAGCCAAAGATGTGCCAATTAATTAGGTCTAAAATCCAGAATTAATATTAAAATATTTAAAATCATTTTGAACATCCTTTGTTTTGTCACAGCAGTGTGAAAGTGTTAATTCTGGCAAAAACAACACCAAAAGGCCATTTTTGGCAAATTTTGGTTTGTTAAGTGGAATAAAACAGCCAAAAATGGTCCAATTAATTATATCTAAAATCAAGAATTTATATTTTCAAATGAAAAATTATTTTAAACATCATATGTTTTTATTAAAACAGTGTGACAAGGTTAATTATGGCAAAAAAAACACAAAAGGCCATTTTTGAAAGATTGTGACTCACCAAGTTCAATAAAACAACCAGAAATGGTTCAATTAATTAGGTCTAAAATAAAGATTTAGAATTTATATATGGTAAATCTTTTGAATATCCAGATTATTGATTCCAGCACATTAAAGGTGTTTATTTTGGACAAAATATCACCAAAAGGCCATTTTTGGTATAGTGTTGCTTGCTGAGTGCAATAAATAACAACCAGAAATGGTGCAATTAATGAGGTCTAAAATCCAGAATGAATATTTATATTTTTAAAATCTTATTAAATATTTAGAATTTTGATTCCCGCAGTTTAAGTGTGTTAATTTTGGAAAACAATGGCACAAAAAGACCATTTGGTAAATTGTGGCTTTCTAAGTGCAATAAAACAACCAAAAATGGTCCAATTAATTAGGTCTAAAATCCAGAATTAATATTTATGTATGGAAAATTGTATTCATAATCTAGAATTTTGATTCCAGAAGTTTAAGTGTTCTATTTTGGAATAAAATGGAACCAAAAGGGAATTTTTGGTAATTTGTGGCTCACTAAGTGCAATAAAACAACCAGAAATTGTCAGCCTCTATGCTACTAACCAAGTGTTTTAAGAGCACTGGTTGTGCTATGAGTGATGGACTCGTGGTGATTTGGTGATGGTAAGGGTTATTTCCTATAAAATAATTATTAAAGATAATTAGCTTCAAGTATTTAAATCTTGTAAAGCTTCTTCTCAACCTTTTCAGGGAGGGAAATCCCGTAAGTATACGTGGATTCTTCCTGCTGAGACAGCCAGGGAATATTCTTGAGGTTGTAAGTAACTAGTACTTATGTGGTTGGGCTTTATAAGGGTTGGAGTGCAACTAACAACTGGTTGTAGTAGTTCAGATGCGCTTCAAGACTTATATAAGTCACTACATGTTGATTCAGAGCAGACAATAAGTGGTGTGGATGATGGTGGATGCGTGATCCAGTGGCAACAACACTAAATAAGGCTGCTGGGATAATTTATAAACTGTCTAGTAGATAGTTATAATAATATCTGGTGGCTGAATGGGCTTTTCTGAGTGACTGGGAGGCTGGGGGAAATTGCCAGAGGAAGCTGGTGCTTAAATATTCTAACAAGACACTCAGAAGCGCCCAATATCTTCCTTGTGGAACCTTTGAGGCGCACTGGGATCAAGATCAACAAATGTTAATCCCTTGGATTTTTACAAGGTTAATATTAACAGATCAATGATGGTAATTTACTTTAAATTAAAGTACTCATCATTGATGCTGTTAAAGTTAATAAAACAATTTTTATCTCCTTCCAGGCAGTGCTCAAAATTAATTATGATAATTAACTTGTAATTAATACACATCTTTTGATGTGAATAAAGTTGTTAAAAACTTATTATCTCCTTCATGTTGGCACTCAAATTAATGATGTTAATTAACTTCCAATTAATGCACATCATTTGATGGAATAAGATTGAGAAAACTTGTTAACTCCTTTCTGTTGATGCCTCATTATGGGACACAGATCAAATGATGGGCTTATGCTTTAAATAATTAATTGTTATCAATTATAATGTCTATAAGCATATTTGAGGCGCATATTTTGTAAGTTAAGTTATTTATGTTATATTTTACGGCTAAATTTAATAATAGAATAAGGTAAAATAAAATATAAAATAATAAGACAAAATGTGCTTAGACAGAGCAAAACCTGGCGAAACTAAACAGAACCTTTTGAGGTCAGACAAATTAACAGGGCCAAACCTATTATAATAATTTATAAGCAAGGTTTTAAAGTTTATTAAGGTTTTAATAATGTTCTTGTCATGTAATTTACTCATTGTGATACGTATATTATATTAATTGTACTGTGTTTGTTCTGCTAAAGTATAGTACAAGTAATATAATATTAAATATTAATATTTTAACAACTTATAAGCCCAATTTTCTTCATTATCTTCCTTAGGAAATAAACTCACGATTTTAGCAGCAGTCTCTCCGTCCCAAGCATGATTATCAGGATTATTATTAAAAGACCATCTGCTTAATCCATCAGAATTTTTATGAATATTTCCTTCTCTATGTACAATTGTCATACTGCCTCTCCATTCTTGAATAGCTATTTGCCACCTTAGCATATGTCTATTTGGGGTTTTCATATTTAATAGACTCTTGAGTGCATTACAGTCAGTAATTACTTCGAAATTACAGCCATCTAGGTAGTAATATAATTTATCTAAAGCCCATATAAGACATAAACATTCTAGTTGGCTGGCTCCATATTTCTTTTCACTATCTTTGAAAGTTCTGGAAATGTAACAAATGACTCCTTCTTTGGGCAAATCTTCTATAATTTGTACTTGATGGAGAGCAGCACCTAATCCTTCCATACTAGCATCTACATATAATTTGAAAGTTTTAGATGAGTCAGGCATCATTAATATTGGTGCAGAAGTCAGTATTTCCTTAAGTTTATTAAAAGCTGCTACTCTTTCATCTGTCATTTTGAATACTGTATTAGGACTGGTTAATTTATATAAACAACCACTAATATTAGCAAAATCTTTAAATTGTTGTTTATAATATCCAGCAAAACCAAGGAATGATTGTATTTCTTTTACATTAGAAGGCATTGGTTTCATCATGACAGCAGCTACTTTATTTTGGTCAATAGCTATGCTTAGTCCTGATACTATGTGGCCCAATGCTTTCAATTCTTGAAATCCAAACTGAAACTTATTCATGGATATTTTCATATTCATTTTTATTACTCTTTGAAGTACTATTGCCAGTTTTTCTAAATGATCATCCCAATCCTTGCTGAAAATAATTATATCATCTATATAAATTATTAACCATCACTGGGGAAAACATGCTCAACTGCCTGCAGTTGACATGCTGAAAGTCCAAGGAAGCTTGTGGTGTTACTCAAAACTTTCTCCAATATTGATTCAACCAAGCTTGGATGCACATTCACTGTGCACACTGCACAGTGACTGTGCCAAAAAATCTACATATGCAAACATGTGGAGTTTGGATGGCAGCTTGGCTGGAGCATGCTGAATGTCAACTGCAGGCAGTTGATCAAGTTTTTTTGCAGTGCATCCTTCTCTCAATTCCTTATGGAATTCTATATCCATCATTCTTTGTAAATGAGTTGGTGCATTCTTAATTCCAAAGGGCATTCTCTGATACTCATAAATCCCCATATGTAATATTATTCTCATGAGATGTTTTCTATCTTCATGGATTACATTCTGGTGGAAACCTTTAAGCAGAAAGGATGATCCAAACCCTAGAAGATATGCTCAGGAGATTTTGTTCATTTGGTTTAGAATTCAAAAATAAAGATGGATACACACATGACTGGGTTAGTCTACTGCCAGCACTTGAGATAGCTTATAATAGTAGTAAACACTCAACAACTAAGGAAGCGCCATACTCCTTAGAAAGAGGCTGGATCCCAAGGATGCCAAAAGATAATATCAATGACAAACTACCCAGCATTCACCCTACAGCTGTTGAATTCAAAAAGATGCTTGATATCACCCACCAACATGCCACTAGATGTGTACAGGAAGCAGTAGAGTATAACAAAAACAGGTGGGATAAGAGCCACAAAGAACCTGAATTTAAGATAGGTGATAAAGTTTTACTATCCAATGTAAATTTTAACAATTTAGGTGGAAATAAGAAATTAAAACCTGCCTTTGTAGGCCCCTTCACAGTGAAAAATCTACATAAAAAAAAACACTGTTGAAGTAATCTTGAGTGAGGAACTATCACGCAAGCACCCAGTGTTCCCAGTTAGTCTAGTTAAACCATATACTCCCAGAAGTAGTGAGGAAGAAGTTACCACTGCAGCAGTCCCAATAGCTGAAGTGCCTAAGTCTGACCAATTGAAAGTACATAAAATCCTTAAAGATAAGAAAGAACGGATTAATGGAAAATATGTCAGATTATATCTAGTAAGATATAGGAACCAGTCAGCGGATAAGGATGAATGGTTACCTGAGAATAATATCCCGGATGGTCCCATCCATTTAAGGAATTATAGAGCTTCAAGAAGAAGCTAGACTTCTTTGTGAGTCAGGAGACTCATCTTAGGGGTAGGGAATGTCAGATTGCTACTATGTAGAGCAAGCCAACATAATATTCACTCATTAAATAACAATAAATTAATTTAAACATATTTTAACAAAACTCATAGTTGGTGCAATAAATCATCAAATATTATTGCACCAACGAATTCTAATCATAAAATAACCTAGGTTCACTCACTATACACATAACCATAGGATTGACCCTTCACATACTTTATCATAACAAGAAGGAACTACTCTAAACAAAATAAATCATCTACTCAGAAATGTCACAACAAAGCTATAACATTACACAGACATGTGAAAGACATTTATACACGAAATAAAATACACAGGAAACTTGATTACAAGCCATAGAAACTTGTAGCACCCTCTACATAGTTGCTACATGTCTCTAAGTGTACCAAATGTGCCACAACAGTACAAATATGAATTCTATACTAGTCCTGTACCAGCTATGAGCACTTGGAAGCGCCCAAATAGTCCCATAACAACTGTCCAGACTTGTAACAAGCCTCTTAGTACAAATAACCACATTGTGTGACAAGCCACAACATGTGACACACCATATGGTACTATTTTAGCCACAGTTGTGTACTAGTTACAGCCTCTAAATTACAGTAACTAGTCCAAACAATTTGAGGAGTCTCTGATTTTTTCCCAAAGACCCCATAACAGTGGTATCCAACCACATGGTGTTACAAGCCACAGCATGTGACTCACCATGTGACTCTATTTAGCCAATATTGAGTATTATTACTGTCTAATTACAGCCCTGATGGTAATACAACTATGCCAAAAACTTTGAGGGGACTCTGAATTTGTCCCAAAGGCATCAGAACAGCCTTAAAATAGCCCCATTCCTCCCCTTTGAAGGATTCCCCAGTCCACTTCCAGCCAACAGCTTATTCAGTACTTGTCACCAGTTACCACAACCAGTGCCCAGCCTTATAAGCTATACCACTGAGTCCTTCCTCTTCCTCTCTTTGTCACAAAAGCCTGAACATCACCCCATTCCATCCCCTTGGCCCTTTTGTGCAAGGATAGTCCTGTAGGAGTTATTATATATAATAATTCCTACCATCTTTAATCCTTAATTATCCCCTGGGCACCATAAAAACCCCTGTTCTAAAGGCCCCAGTTTTGTCAAAGCACCCCTGTAACCAAGGCTTGACCTTAGAGGGCACCTTAAACACCCCTGCTTGCAGGCCCCTCTGTTTTTCCTACTTTTGGCCATTTTTTGGCCATTTCTTTTATTATAAAAATTCATAAACCCCTCAAAAATTATCCAAAACTTCTTAAAACTTAATATCTATTATTTTCAAGGTTTTACTCAAATTCTTGTGGCACTTGTAGCTAGAGGAATCTTGTTCCTGGCATCAAGTGTGCTCACAATCAGAGTGCATGATTCAGCTCTGACCAATCAGGATACATGGTTCAGCCTTCATATCCTGACCAATCAGAAGACATGGTTCAAACTCCCACCAGCACAAATGCCTCAGTTGGAGTTCACACCAGCAAAAATACCTCACCTTTCAATATAAAAGGAGGGCCTTTCTCCCTCCAAAATCCCAATCATCCAGCCACCTCATCCTGCTCACAGGCAGGAGATCCCACTTCCCATCCGCTCTCTCACAACATCACAAATCCCCCTTATTAGTTTATTAGTTAGTAGTAGAGAAAGAACAGTCACCCTTATCCAAAGTGGTGTGTTCTCAATCAGGCATTCCATCAAAGCCTTATACATAAAACACAAAATCCCATAAAAATAACTCACTTCTCTATTTCACTCTTCCTTATCATCATCCACTCACACATTTCTTCATCATCATCATCCTCACATTTCTTCATTAACATGTTACCACACAAAATATTAAACTCTAAAAATATTTCCACTTCCATCAGTTTCAACTAGTCTGAACATCTTTTATCCCAAATCATCCACTCACACATTTCTTTATCCACTATAAGAAGTCTGATGTATTATCCATATAGAAGAGAAGTTGATCCACATCTGATTAGAGACTGCTACACATAATTTTCTCTAAAATTAGTTTGCCACAATAAATAAATAAATTTGTTGTGTTAGCTCTTGTGTAGTACATGGAGGGGCAGTTCTTTCAAACCACCCGTAGCAGTTGTTATACTTCATATATATCTGGAATATCACTTCTGTTATTTCCCCCTTGCAGGACTGCCACCCATCCCAAAAAGAGTTCTCACACCGTTAGCAGGTCAAATATTGTTGAGTGTATATATAGGTTGTACACCTGTGTCACTACATTTCTTTTTCTTCAAGCCAAGGAAAAAAATATGAAATTATCCTTGGCTTAAAGCCAAAGAAAAGCGGAGCTGAGTGAGCCAGTTCCATTGGATGAGAGATGATGGAGCTGGAATTAAAAATGGGGGTTAGATTAGATTATATTAATTAGGGGTGAGGGGTTAGCAGTTATTTTTGAGGGCTAGGTTTTAGGTTTTATGGTTAGGGTTTAGGGTTAGTTTTCAGGGTTAGTTTTCAGGGTTAGTTTTCAGGGTTAGTTTTCAGGGTTAGTTTTCAGGGTTAGTTTTCAGGGTTAGAGTTAGGTTGAGGATTTATGAAAAATATGCTCACAATTGTCAACAACTGGGCAGGAACAGGTTTTTTCCAAAAATTGAAAAAATTGAAAAAAAAGCTTTTTTTTTTCCAGCTCACCCAGCTCACATTGCCACTGGAGCTGAGTGAGTTGAAAAAGCAGCTGGAGCTGGCCCACTCAGCTCCACTTGTTTTTTGTCATCTGGCTACTATTTCAGAGCCAACTTACAAATTAAAATAAAAATAAACATATAAAAATCTAAGAATGAAGTAAAAAATCTAAGAATAAAGCAAAGAAAAAATAGAAATAAAATCATTTTACTTTGTTTTATTTTCCATCAATTTTTTTACTTTGTTTCCCATTATTTTTTGGGGCTTGGAGAAACGACTCCCAAGAAATGGAGGTCCGACTCCCAAACCTGCATTTTGGGAGTTGTTTCTCCAAAAATGACCGCATCCGGCTCCCAGTTGGGAGTCGCAAACCTTGCAGAAGAAAAAATAAATATATTCATTGGATGGGAGTTGGCACTCCAATTTTCTTGGTAGAAAAATTTATTTGGGAGTCGTTGCTCCAATTTTTGCGGTGGAAAAATTCATTTGGGATTCAGACCTCAAATTTTTCATCCCTCATAATTTTTCTTTGGAGTTGTTGACAAGACCAACCACTAAACCTCTTTTCCCATTAAAATCAACTTAAACTAATTGGTTTTTTTTTTGAAAAAAATGTACAGAGCCAGAATCTCCACCAATTCAAAATCAATCCTGATGGCAACACTAAAGAAAAAATTGAGAATATTAAGGACAGGCTACTCAAACTCCACCCATCCCAAAATCCCATCCAACTCTCAGTCATCTCACGCCTCTTTGAATGATCTGGAACTGACATTGACTTAAAGCTTCCCAAAGGATGCAGAAGACCCAAAGGTGCACCAAACAAACCCAGAAGAAACTTCTGATTTTTCTACTTGTTCTTTTTTTATTTTTTTTCCTTCAAGAATTTCTGGAATTAATTTGGTTGTTGTCAACTATTGTATTGAGTAACTGGCAGGATGATTTTCAGAACATCATTTTAACTGGATGCAAATATTAAATGGCTTATTTGAAAAATAAAGATACAAGACTCCCTGTTTGCTTCTGGACCTGTGCCAAAGCCACAAATCATGTAAAATTTAATTAAGGGGGCATAATCTCTGTTCAAAAGATTTTAGTGCCTGGCCTGTGGCACTCATTAAAAATTTATTTGGACCACATATTTTGGAAAAGTAGCACTTTAGCCCAAAGTACATTTACACATCTATAATTAAATTCTTAAATTATCCAAGGCCACTCAGCTTGTATCATGTAATTAAGAGGTAATACTAATTGTTCAAAAACCTTTAGGGCCTTGGAGGAACTCCTTAAAAATTTTATTTCTTCCAAAGATCATGGCAATTTAGGGCCCTTGGAGGCACTCATTCAAAATTTATGTGTACTACAGATGTCAAAAAAGCAGGAATGTGGCCCAAAGTACGTATAAACATCTCTAATTAAAATTTGACCTTTGCTAAGGCCACCAATCTGGTAGCATGTAATTAAGGGGTGATAATCACTGCTAAAAATTTTTAGGCCCTTGGAGGCACTCATTAAAAATTTATGTGTGCCACAGATATCCAAAAAGTAGGAATTTGGCCCAAAAACACACGTACAAAATGTAAAAATAAATTTGTACATTTTCTTGATTGAATAATTTTTTTTAAAATTTAATTCAAGTTCCATAATCACTTCTTAAAAATTCCTAGGCCCTTGGTGGCACTCATTCAGAGGTTATGTGTACCACACCGTTGGGATTATTCCAATAAACTGCTACATCTTCTTTTTCATTTTTTTCAAAGATATCAATGTGAAATTTTCACAGAAGATTCTTTTGGGGCACTTCCAAATACCCTAAAATTTTTAGGGTATTTGGACTGCTCATTTTTGTGTTTTAATTTTTTTTTTTTTTTTTTTTGATTGAGCAAAATTGCGGAAATTGTCCCGCCAACTCCCAAATTGGACGCGTGAATTGAAGCGCCGACTCCCAAACTGAAAATCTGCGGGGTCCTGGGAGTCGGAGCTCCAATTCCTGGGAGTCAGAGCTCCAATTCCTGGGAGTCGTTTCTCCAAGGCCCTATTTTTTATATCATCTGGAATCCAATAATCACCTTGGAAAGTGCCAGAGTATGTACAAAAATAATGAATTAAATACAAAATAAAGAAAAAAAAAGAAAAATAAAGAAAAACCCATGAAAATATCATGTAGATGTTTTGAAAACCATCTCATTGATGTTTTCTGACATTTACAGGACCTCCCAAAGCCCCCAAGGCTCTATATGCCACTTTGAGAGGCTTAATGACGCTTAAACAGTCCAGTACACCTACTACAACTTCCCATAGAGTGAAGAGGAGCTCCAAACGACTCAAAGGACCCATTGTGATCATTTAGTTTTCTGACATAGCCAGGGTACACTAGGAGTAGTGTAGCAACCTGGCCAGGCCAATTAAAATGAATTGCGCCATGGCAACACCAGAAAAGACCAAGCCAGGCCCAAATCATGAAGATACAGATGATTACACATGTGTAACCAGTCTAATCAGGCATAACAAAAGTTTTTACAAGCTGGGCTTATCCCAATAGACTAGGCCCTGGCTAGGCAGTAGCAATACTTGGCCCAACCTGGCTAAATACAACAAAGCCAGGATACTACTACCCAACCAGGCTAGATAGGCCACAATCCACTATTTTTCACAAATCAAGGTGACCACAGAGGGCCCAGAAATGATATTAATTAAGAGGTCCCTCCTCCCCCATATTTTAGATCCCAGCCTCAGACATTATAATACCACAGAAATCACTACAATCCAGTTCCTCCTGATTACAACCAGCAAGCAACTCAATTTTCCTCATTTCAACTTGTCTGAGTCTCACCAACAACCACCTTCAACTCCCTGGAGCCTTTGGAGAAGTCCTTTTGCTAGTGAGTAATAACACTTCTCTGAATTCTCCACATTTTTCTCTATTTTTATTGGGAACAAACCACCCCTGTTTCAACAGGCCCCAGTTTCTTTGTGCAAAGGTACCTAAGTCCTCTGCACTCGTGGCAAGACACCTTTTAGAGGGATCCAAACCACCCCTGCTTGCAGGCCCCTCTGGAAATTTAATAATAAGATAATTTTGTCTTATTATTATTTTTTCTTCTCCTTTTTGTTATACCAATACAATTGGATAACCCCAATTAAAAACCACTTTCTCACGCTCAAAGCTGCACAAAAGAAATATAATTTTCTAAGTTTAAAGCTAGTTTGCACCTCTTGTAGCTAGAAGGATTTTCCTTGGCATCAGGCAGGCTGACATTTTTTTGGTTTTAAATTTTTGTTGGCTTGAAGCCATACCTTCTGAGTGACATAATTCAGGTTGTAAAATTACTGCACCAAGCAGCCATTAGGTAGAATTTTTCAGCCCTTCTAATTCACATATCATATGTTCTGGAAAATATGTTTTTTTCTAAAATTATAGGAACCTTTATATTATAATAGCCATGATGAGCCAACACTCAAGCAACCAACATCTATTTACTTTTATTTCATTTCATTTTTTGGAAAAAATGGTTTTTTTTGTTGGGAACAAATGGGATGGGGGAGGGCCATGGCAAATATAGAAAATATAACAATACATGAAAAAGGAGCCCACAAGATTTTCAATTTTTTTTCTCCTTTTTTCAAAAAAAAAAAACATGGAGAGCCACCTGAACATGAGGAAAAGCGGCGAGTGCAAACAACGAGATTTTCCTCGACGAGACCACGTGATTTATTTATTTATTTGAGAGAGTGTGAGTTTAATAGTCGTCACCTCGACTGACCACTTCCTTACACGTGGGTCTCAAGATGATAGTGTGTTCGTATTGGGCCGTCATGCACCTTCCAACAACAAGAAAAAAACATATCTATCAGACCAGGAAAGAGCAAAAGGTAAGACGCAGAGAACTCACCCCTGGATATCACTTAATGGTGGATAGGCTTGGACGATACCCAGTTAACCAGGTTATCAAGCTACACACAATGAGCAGACCCGAATGGAGATCAGATAAAGTTTTTTTTTTCTTTGGAGAGGGTATGAATGCATCTTACGGCAGCATAATAGCGCGTTTCTCCCAGCCGATCTAGGTAGCGTTTACAGAAGGGCAAAGTGTCGAAGTGTTTGTTGATGGTATTCAACAAGGTTTTAGCCCGAGCGAGCCTGCGAGAGTGAGGGTTGGTGTTCAGAAAACAATCACCTCATGAGACTTTTGAAGCAGAGGGTTCTCACCTGATGGGTTGTTAACATCGGGGTCTTGGCGTAATGAGAGCATTCCCCATCGTCCATCACATATCCACGCCCCGTGCTACCAAAGGTCTCCACCGCGAAATGGTCACCTTCTTCCATGATGGCAGTTTCATCCGAATTCGCCACGATAGGCACCGATTTCCCTCCGTGGATATGATACGGTAATATGTTGTGTCCAGTCAAGTTCCGAATGGCCTTGACTGATTACACAACGAGGAGAAGATAAATTTTGTCAAGTCACTCCTCCGTTTCTCCTCTAAGCCGCTGGAACCATCCATGGACACTTACCTTTATGAACTTTTCCGTCCACCTCGACCTCGTAAGACTCCATTGTCTCTTGGATACTAGCGCCAATATCACAAAGCCGTGCATCGATACCAGCTTCTGTTGAGAGAAAGTTAAGAAGAACTAACGCGTGATAAGAAAGATAAAAATAACTTACTCGCACACCGGTATTTGTTGCAGCACGGACGGCTTCGAGGAGCTTATCATACTTATGATTGAAGTTGAGCGTGAAAGCCGAGTCGACGATCCGGCCAGAAACGTGGACGCCAAAGTCGACTTTCAGGACATCATCGGAGCTGAGTACTGGAGCAAAATTACAGAAAAAAAATACAAGAAGAGCGATGCGGGTGAAAGAAAATGAGTAAGCTTATGGGAGTGGGGAAAGTATTGAATGACGGACCGATGGTGTCGCCGGCGTTGGGGGTGTAATGAGCGGCGCAATGGTTGAGACTGACGCCAGTGGGGAAGCCGATGCCTCTATGCAAGCCATCCACCTCGACCAGAGCGCGGGTGCCGTCCTCGACCATTTCCGCGATCTCCGTCATGGTCATCCCGGGCTTGATAGTCTCGCTGACGTATTTCCGTACCTGTCGATGTACCTCGGCGGCGCGTCGAATCGAGTTATAATTCTCTGGCGAGTCCGGGTCTTCCTGTGCCGCCAGTCTCTCTAGCTCTCGCTTCTCCGCGCTCGACGTTCGGTAGCTGTTCTCCCCCACGTAGGGCGTCTCTTCTCCACAGGGATAGTTGCCATTAGGGAACAGTTTCGACACTGGCACTCGCGGGGGAGAACTCTGTTTGCTTGATCCAGCCTCGCCAGTTTTCTTTTCTTTGGTTTCTTCTTCTTCTTTTTCTTCTTCTTAGTTCCATCTTGATAAACCCTCCGATTAAAATTCAGTTCCATCTTTTTTATATTTATATGTATAACAGGGAAGGAGAGCTGACCAGCAGGGCAAGCAGCACCATCATCACCGGCGTCCTCTTTCCCGTTCTCC
This sequence comes from Puccinia novopanici, assembly GCA_004348175.1. Lineage (NCBI taxonomy): Eukaryota > Fungi > Basidiomycota > Pucciniomycetes > Pucciniales > Pucciniaceae > Puccinia > Puccinia novopanici. The sequence continues at coordinate 35,851 of SMGU01005014.1, forward strand.
TCGTCCCCTCGTCGTCGTCGTCATCCTCTTCGTCGGCATCGAGGACGAGCTTCTTTGTCGGTTTGGGTACCTTTTCGGTTCCTGGCACGTCCTGAGGATCCGACTGGGAGACTGTTATGGTCATGATGCTGTTCTTCCTCGTGGCGACTCCGCTTGACTTTTTTTCCATTCAGCAAATCTCGTTGTGGCTAGGATGGGTTGATGATGTAATCTGTGACAGGTTCTGTGAAACCTGCTGTGACAGGCTTGATCAAGTTCTACTCCACTTCAGCTTGGGTAGGAAACAGTTGACGAACCAAAAAACAACGATGGACGACTATACAGCAGCCACGGTGAGTCCCAGGAAAAAAAAACTGCCTGTTGAGAACACTCCCGATAAATAACCTGAGTCACTGATCGAGCGAAAAAACTCTGCTTGACACACAAATGTGTACGTTTTGATTGGTAGTTGACCTGGGAAGCCGGCAAGGCGTTTACTCCAGACCTACCGCCACATTTGCACACTTCGATTGGGTTTGCACTCCTAGCGAGCGCGTTTGGCCTGGGCTTTTTATTCACCACGTGCGCGTTCTCTTCCCTTCTCCTTGGAAGCAAGACCATGCATACCAAGACTCATCATCACCACCATCCTTTGTGGGCTGCTTGCTGCACCACAGCCTCCCCAAGACTGGCTTTCCTACAACCGAACTCATCCCTGCTCTCCTCGCTTCACTCCTCACGGGCTTCGGCGTCGTCTTCCTCTTCAATGCCGCCGGCGTATACGTCTGAATTTCCCTCCCCCCACCACCACCACAATTCTTTCCGTGCCCGATCACTACAAGAAAATTAACATATCTCAACCACAACCACTGGATTGAATATCCACTGCATCTAATTATAACCGAAAACAAAACAAAAAAACCGAGTGAGCGAGCAGTGATAATTAGGGTTCAAAAAACAGACGGACTAATTGATGTGAGAATACACAAACAGAGAGAGACATGATAAGCTGTATTGATGTCATCAACAGATATGGAGCTCAAGAAAACAAGCCTCTCTCAAGAAATAACATATTGTCTTGCATAAAACGGCTGGAATGGATCAAATTTACTCATACAATAACAACCATCATGTATACGATACGTAGGATGTATGTGTGGGTACATCCAACAGGCTAGTAAACCGGCTCACCATTAGCATCTAGTGCACCCAGAGCCAAAGATGCTATAAAATTAAAACTTGGACAAAGAAATAAATACATATTATATTTGTTTGTTTTCCGAAAAAAAAAAAACAAGACGGACAGGACAGAAGTATCTACGTCAAGAGTGTTAAGGCTAAACAGATGAGGAAAAGAAAGCATGCTGTGGCTGTTTTTTGATAACGATTTTGTGACTGGTGTTTTTTTTTTTTTTTTATGGATAGAGGAGAGAATTGGTGATATCGAGTATCAAGGGAACAAATGGTGCGCATCTTTGGAAGCAAAGAGAAGATTGCAAAATCAGGAGAATTTGTACAAGCTATGGAATGGCAGTGTATTCTCATGATGGAGATGGACTTGGGAATCAGGCCAACGAACATGGTGCACGCGAATGACTGCAGCCGATGAGACTGAGGAGGCATCTGAGGGGATGCAAGATGCCAGTGATCAAGCTGGCGTTTCTTTTGGGAGAAAAGAAAGAAACCAGATGATATAGAAAATATGTATGCGCACTGTGGGGTGTCGCAGCAGAGTGCAGCTGCAGTGTACTGTAGAAGAGGCGTTCCATCGGCAGTCGATTCGGATCAGCGACACTCAAAAAATCTCTTGCTTGCAAGCCCGAGATGGCCCTTCAACGCGTATCTCATGGCCTGCCGCTTGCACGCTGCTGGCGCATGAGGGCAGCCAGCAAAGCAGAGCAAAGCCCTGCGTCACGCTCACCACTTATTTACTTGCTCGCAGTACTCTTCCCATTAATTCAACACATCTCAGATGAACAACACTGCAAATATAATACCACTGGAACAGCAAAAAACCACAGCAAGTTGTACGACCTATACACTGG